>JAHLSL010000010.1:16875809-16889252 GCA_025920805.1 Petroica traversi
TAATAATAATAATAATAATAATAATAATAATAATAATAATAATAATAATAGTCTGAATGTAAACCAGAACATGCTACATTACAATAGTACAGAGAGATGTGCTCCCTACTGCGGTGCCTGGTAATGGGATTAGTCATAGCTAGAACCTCATCACTGGGAGTTCTGTGGCACTCTGAAACCAGTTGTGGAGTCTCAAAGGCCAGGTTCTATCACCAGGAGGCGAGGTCCCTCAGTGGTGTTGACATTACACCTACGGAAGTCCACTGACACATGCTGCTCTCCTTGGAAACCAGTTTTTCAGTATTGCATTCTCAGAAAGAGTCAGCAATAAAGGAGGCAGGCACCTGACTGACACCCCTAGCAAAGCAAACCAGGCAATTTTCAACTTGGTTATTCACGGCTGGTTATCATTTCAAGGTTAGGTTATCTCGTGCAGTTATTTGTAGCATTATTCACCCTTTGAAATTTGCCTGCTCACCCTCTCCAGCACACTCATAACCAGATTGCTTGGTAAGGCTGCAAAGAGGACTGCCAGAGCCTCCTGTCTGGGTGTACAATTCTCCACCACACTCAGAGAGAAGCTAGAAGTCGTCAAGCACCTGTTTCAACATGCATAAAAAAGCATGAAAAAGCATAGCTCTTCTGCTGTTCCAGCACCAGCTGGGTGCCTCAGAAACCTCTTAACAGTCTACATACAGTTGTGCATTTCATGTAGCAAAACCAAGCTGAGTTATATTTACATTATTTGTAGATTCCATAGGTGTGTAGCCCAAGAAATTCTCTCTATAAATTGCTGCTTGGAAACAACAGGGGGAAAAGGCTTCCTTCAACATATTTGCTTACTTTCAGTAAAACACAGGTGGACAGTTTTTGCCAGTAAGTGTGTGTCCAGATCCATGATAATTCATTCAATTTCCCTGAAGTGTTTTAGAGCTCCCTTCTTGTTTCTTATTTTGCTGTTCATTGGGATTTTTTTCTTGACTCTCCTCTCTGATGTTTTTTTTTTTTTTGATTTGTGAAATTTTGCTTGTGTCATCTTTGCAAGTTTTCCTCTGAAACTGTGAGGTTTAGAAATCTGTTTCAATGAAAGCTGGGATTTTAAATCACTTCTAAAGCAGAAAGTATAAACAGTAATGATACTAACAGTAGAACTAAATATTTCAGTGTTCTTGACTTCACAGGAGCACAGACAGAAAGAGACCCCCTGACTCACCTAACCTACTCTTTGTTACTGCACATGAATGTCATAAAATCTTTTTGAAAACAGGCCAAGTGATTTATGTAAACTGTTTAGAGGTTTCTTGCCAAATCCTTTTGCTACACAGTTATTTAGGTTGTTACTCCTCCAAGGACTGAGCAACTTCTTCCAGGTAGGTACCCACCACTAGGGAGGAGAGATGATGCATCTTTTAAAATATTGACTCTGTAATTCCTCTTTGATTACAAGCTTAATGGAGGGGGAAAAAACTTCATTGATTATGTTTTAACTCTATTACATTTGCACAAGTTTGTGAGCAGTGGTCTATGCCCCTTTTGCCAGTTTCATACTGCTGAATCTCTGCCTTCCTATGATGACTTTAGGGGAAAAAACAGGACTAAAGGCAGCACCTCAAGAAAGGATCCACAGTTCACTCCTCCTAATAGTGAAGTTATTTTTACTAAAATAGTAAATATTTAATATAAGTAATATAAGTCTATATGATTTAAGTCTCATAGACTTGTAGAATCATTCAGGTTGGAAAAGACCATTAAGACTGAGTCCAGCTATAAATCTAACACTGCCAAGTCCACTAAACCACATCCTCAAGTGCCATATCTGAATCACTTTCAAATAACTCCAAGAATGATGACTCCACCACTCCACTGAGCAGTCTGCTCCACTTCTTAGCAACATCTAAACCTTCTCTGCTGAAGCTCTTGCCCTATTGCTTCTTGCTTGGGAGAATATACCAACTCCACCTGGCTACGCCCTCGCTTTAGGCAGTTGTAGAGAGTGATGAGGCCTCTCCTGAGCCTCTTTTTTCTCCAGAATAAACAACTCAGCTCCCTTAGCCACTTTTTGGAAGGCTTGTGTTCTAGAAATCCTAGTCTCATTTTTGACCTTTGCCCAGCAGATGACAATCACCAGATGTTTACTTCTGTTTTTGCAGAAGCTTTCTGATGTTTAGGTGCTTTGACCTCCTTGGCATTGGATCAGTTGTTCATGATCTGAAGTCATCCTTTGCTTTTTTCTTCAGACTTCCTTAAAAGTGTTGATAGGTGTTCAAAGTGTACTGCAGGTACCTGTAGTAAGGAAGCTGCCCATGCAGGCAGAATTAATGACTGATGCAGATGTGGCTGTCAGTGAGAGAACATGAAAGAACAGGAAATGAAAATGGTAGGGCCGTTGGTGGAGCTGTGAATGGTAGAGACTATGCTGCAAGGGATTTAAAAATATGAATGAAGAAAATGCTATTACTTGAAGGTAGAAAGAGAAGAATAAGCAGTAATGCTAAAGGGCTGGATATTTATATTTGTGCTTTGCATTTGAGAGAAGCCCAGTGATGTAGAAACTGCAGGATGAAATCAAAAGTATTTCAGTATCACTCATAAGAAAGGAGGATACTAAAGAGGAGTTCCTTGACTGGCATATTGACAGGCTGAAATGACTTGCAGCTAAGAGTTTCAGAAGAGTTGGCTGAATGGGTCTCTCAGACAGTGATTTCTTCCACAAACAGGTATTTGAAACCATGGAAGAGATGAAGAGATTTGACCTGGTCTTAACATTGCAGCAGCATTTTTAGGAAGATAAATGATACTCTAATTCTGGGGAAGAGAATGGAACAACTAATAAAAAGCTGGTAAAGAATGAACAGGTGAACTTTGTACCATACAATAGTGGACACTAGCCAAAACATTTCTGGAAGTTTTATTACAGAAATCAGGAGTTTTCAAGCAATATGTTCTGAACATTTCAATTGATGTCATTCACTGTTTACATTAGAACCTAGAATAACCAGATTTAATGCAAAAGGCTATGGAGTGTATTAAAACCACAGGACGGACAGGTCTCAAAATGTAACTGTGACGGGAACAGTGTTTCTAGAAAGGCTTGGTAAAGCTCTTCTACTCAACAAAACCTCTTACTTGGCTCTGGTGAGGCCAGACCATGAGTCCTGCATCCAGTTCTGGGCCCCTCAGCTCAGGAAGGATATTGAGGTGTTGTGGCCATAGAAGAGCAGCAGAACTGGTGAAGAGACAGCACAAGTCTGATGAGGATCAGCTGAGGGAGCTGTGCTTGTTTAGCCTGAGAAAAGGAGGCTGAGGGGAGACCCCATCCCTCTCTAGAACTCCCTGAAAGGAAAGTGTGCCCAGTGGGGTGTCTGCCCCTTCTCCCAGGCAGCCAGGGATAGAATGAGAGGACACAGCCTTGAGCTGTGCCAGGGAAAGTTTGGCTTGGACATCAGGAAGAATTTCTTCACAAAAAGGGAGATTAGACATTAGTAATGGGCTGCCCAGGAAGGTGATGGAATCACCATTCATGGAGGTGTTTAAGGAAAGCCTGGATGTGGCACCCAGTGCCATGTCCTAGTTGCCATGGAGGTGTTTGGTCACAGGTTGAACTCGATGACCTTGGGGGGTCTTTTCAACCTTACTGATTCTGTGAAAAACTAACTAACAAATGTTTGCAGCCTGTGCAAAGGCTGAGGGAGCCAGCAAGTGATGGAGACCTGAAGGGAGGTGGTGGAGATGCTTGGTAAGTCAGGCACTGTCTAGCTCAGGCTCAATGTGCAGTTACACAGCAAAGAGAAAAGGGGGGCTGTGTCTGCAAGGAGCCAACCTGCAGCACCGCAGCTCTGACAGCATTTTAAGGATCTCTGACTGGACACCTTGCCAAACCTCAGTATCAAGTATGTTTGTAACTGTGATCCTTAAATGTACGAAGTAAGGAGTTTCAGGCAATATCACTAGAACCTATCTTGCCCTGTGTTTTACACAGGAGATGCTTTTGTGGCACTTTCCAGTTGGTCCAGGAGACCCACCTGGGAATATTTAAAAGAGCCAAAAACTGCTTGTATGCGCCACAGGGAGAAAATACTTGCCCAAAGAGTCAAGCAGAAGGATAGAAGCTGACTAGACTGCAGGTCATTAATATCTCCCACACAAAAGGAAATGAAATTGAAAAAAATTCCTATTGATTTTGAAATATGTGTAACATTATAGGAAGTAGAATTGAGGGCTTTTCATGTGAGGTGTAGGCTTTCAACTGGGAGGAGAAGACGTGAGAGTGTTTAATGAGTTGTGATGGATTCTCGCCAAGAAATATCTAAAAGATACTATAAAACTTCTCTGTGATACGCTGGTTTATTGGCTTCTATCTATGGATTTATGACACTAGATTAAATGAGTCTCTTTAAATGGAGCATTTTGAGTAAAAGTGAGCTGTCAGTTTCAGAAATGGATGAGTGACATGGGGAAAAAGCTGTGAATGGGGAGTTTGGGGTGGGTCCCTTCTCAGAATTGCAGAACTAAATCTTTTGAAGGATATGGACATTCATGGACATGTCCTAAGCATGAAGATTAAAATTAACTCAGACTTCACAGGGCAAAAAAAGGAAATTCCAGAAGAAAAAATAATCCAAAACCCATTTATAAGGTATGGCATCTTTTGGTTAGCCTGAACTTTGTGTTTCTCTTTTCTTTTGCCCCGTCCTCTTCCTCTTTGTGACTGAACTTTCCATACCACAAAACAAGTATTTCACAACTCTCTTTTTGAAGCTTATAGGAACCATCCATTCCTGTTGTTGTTCACAGACCAAAAATCTCAGCTAGAAAGTGAAAGTTATTCTTAATAAGTGTGGGAGGAAAACACAGACTAACCTTTGAGCTCAGTACTTGCTAGTCCTGCTTTGATTCTGACACTTGCCTGTAAGACTACATGCTTCATAACAGGAGCTGAGCAGCACAGCTTCCAACCTCCGTACTTTCATTTCAGTGCTTCATAATCTGTCTCTGTTATTTATTATAGAAATGTAAAAGTATTGACATAAATTACTTATTTATCTCTTGGGAGATTAATTCTCTCATTTGTTTGCCAGGAGTTACTGGAAAAGAATTCAAAGCTGCCTTACAAAACGGATAGTTCAGGCTTGTCTCTGTTTTCATTCTTTTAAGTTGCATGGCAGGGATATTGGGTATTCTCTGGTAAGGACGAGTTCTAAAATTATTCAATATTTTTTAATGTGAACCAGCTTTTAATTTTAATAGAAACTCCTGTTGAATTTACATGCACTCAGACTGCAAAAATTACTATTTCCATCAAAAAGCATCCACTCATGAGCATCTTTGCTTCCAGAACATTTTTAAGAGATAAAAGTACAGAACATAAACAGAAAAATGAAAAATAAATTAAATATGTAAACAAAAGTATATGCAAAGCAAATACAGTATGAATAATGTGGACACTAAGTTAATTTAGCTTTTGGAGAACTGTGCTGAAGTCATTAATGTGCCTGTAACTATGGAAATATGCCAGCACCCTGTATTAAGCCAAATCATGAGTATCCAGTCAATGAAGGACTTAGAAACTTAAGTTCTTTACTGTGCTCAGGACAAAATAGGGTTTATTTAAGTAGGACACCGATTCCAAGTTGTTACCTTGCCTTTGGACATTGCTACAAATTATTAATGCCCTTTTGTTTTTCTGACAACATGATATGTGCAGATTTTCCAATGTTTTGCTGAGGATCAGGTGCATTACATCGCACAGCTCGAAAGACTTATAATAAAGCATACAAGTGCACAACTAGATGAGTCTCTATGCAATCAGTGTTTGGAAATGGGTAGGTTACAGGAAAAGCTTTAATATCCAAGATGGTTTTGAGCTGAATTGTTGTGATAACAGCAACTGGTGCTGTGATGATTTTACAGAAAGCTGGTGTCAGTGTGGACATTATGCTCACTGGGGCAAAATCCCACCAGTGATCATTGAGCATAATGAAAAAAACTTGTGCTGATGGTGAGAAATACCTCAAACTGACTGCTGTAGATGCCCTTAGTGTTGATTGGGAGGGAGGGCAGGAAGTCCTGTTCCCAGTTTCATAATTTGCATGGGTGTCCTGCAGGACTCTTGCAGCAAAACCTCGGCTGTACTGCTGAACACTTGAACGGGGTGTTCGTGTGTCCTTCACTTCTGATGCAAGGCTTGTCTGGGACTCTGCTGTACCTGTCTCTGAGCTGGTGACACAATTCAGCATGAAAACCTGCTGAGCTTGTCAGGCTGGCTGACATTTTGGGCCTTACTGGTCTAACATGCTCCGCTATTTGAAAAATGTAATTGGAGGTTTTAGCTGTGCTCCTGAAGCCCTGCTGTCTGAGGAGAAAAGGAGTTCTAAACACTGTTCTCTCCTTTGGCCGCTGCCCTTGCCTTGTCTATAGGACATATCACATAAAATCACTAAGTCAACAACTCGCATAGCTTGAGCAAACACTATTTCACAACTGTTCTGAAGTAGATGGTAGATGTGGAGTTCCAATCAATTTGCTAGAAATGGAGATTCAGAGGTTTTGGCACTTTTTGAAATTAATTTAGACTTTTGAAAGGCAATGTGGAAGGTCAGAGCAGCTCCTCTAAGCTCCTGTTGTCACTGGTAATAAAAGAAGAAAAAAACCCCAACTATCTATAACTATGTCTCAGATTCCATGTTGCTGAACAGGATTTTCAGATACTTGTAATCTGACTGTGGCTGTCTGTAGCAATGTAAAGAGTAATTTGGAATCAGTGACTACGCAAAGGTATTTATGTAGTCCCCAACTCTAACTTTGTGAAAATTTACCTATGCTTGTTAGTGTGCTGCTGCTTAATATTTGTTTTGAATATGCAAAAATAGGATGATGCACTCTTATTTGAATGTATGTGTTGTGAGCAAACTCACCACTAGATTAAATTGTCTTGGGTTCATCATTAATGTTAACTTGGAGCAAGCTGTAATGGTCCTTCTTGTTTTAATTCTTACAAATACTGAAACCCAAGGGTCAAGGGTTTACAGAATATTAAACCATTCCCATATCAAAGCAACTTGCAATGAAATTACATCTATTTCTCCACATAAGTAAATTACTTGGGATATAATAGTTACAGTTTCCTCCTACTCTTGCTTTTTTTTTTCCTTGGTGAAATGACATGTCATAAATTATATATTACAGTATAATGACAAGAAGTATCCCTTAGTATGCACAGTCAGGGCCATTATGGATAACAGATGCCTCATGCAAAGCATGGAGCACATAGACACGGAAGGAAAACACAGAGCCCAACAATGGCTTTGAAGGGAAAAGGGGAGTGACTATCCAACTCCTTGCCTGCATGTGAATCTCTGTACCTTTATCAATATTTCATCTTTTCTCTGCTTAAGAGCCTATAAATACTTCCAGGAGCACATCTACTTGAGAAAACAGTGTTAGACCCCATGCCAAACAAATTTTGGACTGGCTCTATGAAACAGAACAGGTTTCAGGGCAAAGAGGAGGAAAGGTGAACTTCGCCAGCACTGCAGGTAGTCAGGTTTCTGTAACCTCTGGGCCTTCGAGGAGGTCACTGGTGAGTAGCAGGAGTGTGCTGGGTGGGTGGAGGCTGTCCCAGATGTCTCCCGGGACTGAGTCAGACCCATTGCTACAGGTCACACCCCCAGGGAAGTTTTGTTTTCATCACTGACTTGGAGGGAGCAAAGGAAGACTTGGTTACAGTTATCCACTGGGAGTATCTGTGACTGCCTCAGGTCAGCTAAGGTTTCTGAGCACCAAGGATACATTTGGGAGTGGTAAACAGTACCTTTGGGCTGAGATCTCAATTACCAAGAACCTCACCTATTAAAAAATGACTCTTCTTTTAGGAGAAAAAAAACAAGTATCTAGAAGTCAGAGAGCTTCAGCAGTAATGTGTGATTATTCCACAGTATGTAGTGATAAGGAAGTTATCTTTTTATGACAGTTTTCTGCCCCCAGAAAAGGTCATATCCTTGGCAGGGATTTGGCATTTAGTACTGCAGTGCCTGAAGAATTTAGGATTGCTTTGCATATTTACAATAATTTGTCACCTTCTTTAGGTAACAAGTGTCCACAGGGTTACTGGGTTCAGTGGCTCTGTTGAACATTGGTAATTTAAGGACTATTTAAAACAAATACTATTCAAGACCTTTTAAAAATGAAATTTGTCTAAGAGTAAAAACAAAGCTGAAATCTATTTACTTGAATTAGGCTTAAATTAGAATTTAGTGCCAGGATTAAGAAGAGGTCTCATTGCTTTAGTGTCACCCTAAACTGTTTTCATTGGCATTATGAGGGAAATTCAGTGCTCTACAGAATGTCACCATAGTCTTGAGCATCACTCATGTGCCATGCAAGCCCTCTCAAGCAAATTTCCAGAGATTAAAACATTTAACAGCTGTGCTGTAGTATTAAGGTTTGTAAAATAAAATAAGAACTTAATAAAAAATACAAACCACCAACCCAAAACACTTTCTCTTGGGTCTTTTTAAAACTCAAAGTTCTGCAATGGGCATGTTAAACTGTCTCTAAATAAATATTTGATGAGTGACTGAATGTTAACTACTAGGCATTGGTATCAGCTTCAGTATTGCAAAAATCTTCAATCACAGCTTCCCTTCTCTCTGAACACTCATGCAGCATGCAGTGCTTTTGCTCTTGTTGATATGGTTCCTCTTCCTCCTCTGTAGTGATAACTTTCTTGGGGATAGGTGATGATGGGTACTAAAATAATTGCTACAAAATTTGGCCTTTAAAATCCACCTAGAGGAATGTTTACCCTTCCCACCTCCTAAATGTTCCTGTTACTGGTGCTGGCTTTGAGTAAAACTTGCTTCTTGTGACCTTGCACCCACATTTCCCCGTCAGAGCTGCTGCCAGGGAGCAGCAAGAGGCTGCAGACCTCTTCTGCCCAATGCTGGTGTTGACAGCTCGTGTAGGTGATAGAGAGGGTGAGGTAAATAGGTTGAAATGGAATAGGAGGCTTTCAGAAACATTGCAAAAGAACTTATGAAAATTAAGTGAAGACTGCATCCACTTCATATTTAATTTTCATTAAATTGGACTTTTACTGCATTTTATACCAAAAAGCATCTATTAATAGACTATATTCCTAGATTAACCTCACTCCTCCTCAGGATTTTTCTTAACATGCTGGAATCTTGTTTGCATTCCACATGATGAGACAGGGTCCTGCTAAGCAAATGTGTTCAGCCTTTACTGTGTATGGACCAATAAAAAAAACCCCAACCTTCAAACCACAGTATTTCTAAATACTAAGATATTGAAGGTCATGAGGAAAACACAAAACAAAACACTTCTCCATTTAACAAGCAGGATTGCATCTGTTTTCTCCCTGGTTTCTTGGCTGAACTTTCCCAAAATTTCAAAATTATATTTTCAGTATCATGACAGGAGTGTTTCTGTGTACTTCAGCATGATTTCTCTTTCTAATCTGATTCCATTGCAACACACTGCTGTGTTAATTAGACTTTGTTCGACCACCTTTCCTTGGATTAGGCCTAAGACATCCTTAGTATGTCAATTTGAAATTGGCAAAGAGATAAGCAGAGAAATTTTAAGCCTCTTTAATATTTACAGGTGCATTCCCAACATTTTGGCCATCGTCTTTTTTGTCCATGAGAGTGTGATGGCTGAAACGTCTGGAATGTGTCTGTAAGTAATCAATGCCTCAAAATGCTGAGGCTTATCTGTAAGCCTTGCTTGAAGGTGTGCACTCAGTATTTGAAAGTGCTCAAAAACATCTTAAAGTCTCATTCCCTCAAAACTACATTTTAGTCTGGCTGGCCCAGGACATCCTATAGACTGTATATTGTTTTCTGCCTAGGGTAATGGGCAGTGCTGCAATAAGATGTCATTAATATCTGTGCATGTGTAAGGGCAATATGTGTGTCCTGTTTTATAATACATATATGTATTTTTAAATTTATTCCCCCCCCCCCATGGTTCAGGCATGTTTTTTTAATATTTCTACCTGAGTAGTCCCTACTTTCTCTCATAGACCTTTTGTGTTCTATCTATGCTTTATAAGCATCCCTTTCCCCTTGCTAACAAATTAACCCAAAGTTTGAAATTTTACTATCACATTTGCCACCAGGTTTAATAAACATTTTGTGTCTTTAACTTATTCTGGTATGAATAAATGAAGAACCTTGTCTCCTTCCTCCAAAGGATCAGCTGTGTTAAATAACAGGGCTCTCTTTTCTCCCCTTCCCTTTCCCATCATTTAATTATTTGTTATTACTAGCATCAGCTTTTTGTTTTTGCAGCATTGAGGAGCCAGAAAAAGAAATAAATCAGACAGGGTTTATTAATGAAGCTAAAACACTTTATCCTCCCAATAACCTCTTTTTAAGAGCTGCTTATGATTTTAAAAATTATGCCTCCGCTGCAAGAGATGGAGCATCCATGTTTTCTTCTGTCAGCTCTGGAGCATTAATTGCTGAGCAGTGTCAAACTGTGGTTTTGCCAATGCTCTTCAGCCAGTACAGGTGCTAGTAGCATGCATACATAAATCAGAGCACTGGAGGTGCTTTCACTTGGCTGAGGATGGCTATGCACATTCAAACTGGTGCGAGGGCTGATATGGATGGTTGATTGCATACATATGCAGATCTTTGGAAAAAACAATGCAGCATAACTGGTCCTCGATCACTGGTGTCTTTCAGAATAAGTGGCAGTAATCAGGAGCTTGCTGGCATCTTGTTTGGGTGATGGGGTGTTCCCCACGAGCACCAGGGGCCCTGTCCCTACCCTGTACAGACTTCCTAGCTTGTCAATGAAGTTTAACTTCAGTGTGGGTTGTGAAAGTTGCTCTCACACCTCTGGCATCTTTTTATAAGTCTGTCTCTTCCCCAGAGTTCAGTTGAGATGCAGCTGACATAAGCTCCTCCCGTTGAAAGATCCTTCAAGAGCCCATCTGATACCAAGGCAGATGTCAATGACTTTTCAAATACATCACCTGAAGGCTGCTTTTAGAAGTTAAAAGCTTTGTGTTCCTATAACATCTCTAAAATAATTCACTAGGAACAACATGGGTCTTCTTCTCCAATATTTTCCAGAATGGACTGGATAAGACACAGCAGCATGTATTTTCTCTGAACAGTAAAAGTCAAGAAGTCCCATCTAGAATGTTGATCCTGCTGAAATCTTTGGTGGGGGAAGGAAAAAGAAGAGTTAACCCATGCTAAGTTCAGCTCATTAAGTTCCCTGAGCATTTTCTCCCCTTCCATGAGCTTCTATCTGAGTTATACTTACTAAGCAAAATGGAAAACGTAGCAAATGCAAGATAAAATGTAAGGAGTAACATAGGAATATGAAATGGAAAGAGCCTTTACAATGGTGACAGTAATCAACAGCACAACCTGTGCTTACTGTCAGTTAAAGGCTTTGTTTGGCTTTTCTGACAGCTGTATCTTCTGTGAGGTAAACAGTGCACATTTGTAGAGTAAATGTGCTCCCTAATGATGTAGCTCATATCAAAGCTTCTGAGTAGTTTAAAGTTAGAGAAAGTCCATGTTAGGGTGGGTACTGCTGTTAATAAATAGTGACTCACCACAAAGGAAACGAAAGTAGTAATGAGATGCATTTTAAAATTAAATTATGTGATTCTCTCCACTGTTCTCCAGCAAGGAGAAAACTTTCTGCCTCCCAGTAGGTGCTGTGGGGTCCCTTAACACACAGGATACATCTAGTAAAATGACAGTGGTCTTAAAGACACATTTGATCTTCCGCTCCCTGAACAATCCTGGGAAAGAGAGTGAATTAATAACTAAAGTAAGCTTTAGAGGAAAGACCGTTTTTTTTCCTTCGTGTTCAAGATGAGGAGCTCATTTGCCAGAAATAATAATACAGACAACTTAAGAACTGAAGCTGTGAGGGAGCTGTAAGAATCACTGGGTTTTGCTTGCTTCACCCTCCTGATGCAGCAGGAAGATTCCTGTTTCTCTGGGCACTGACCTGTGCTGAAGCCCACCAGCCTGTCTGTGCAGAGGAGGACAGGACAGGTGGTGGCTCTTGAGTGGCACTCAGACATGAATTCTCCCACTATCAGAGCATCTTCAGGCCCTGCTGGCCAAGAGAGAGAGAGATTTACACTGTTAATCAGCTACACCCTATCCATGTAGGCAGAGCCAGCAGGAGTTTGGCCAATGAGCTAGATGTGAAATAATTAAAATGTACTGAGTGCTTCAGATTTAGTCGGTTTGAATGTTTTTCTTGTCTGATTTTTGAAGGCAAGTTGTTTATCCAAGTGAAGTGCTTTACGATACAGCAAGGAGTATTGACATCAGCAGAGATCAATGAGGGACGAAGAGGTCTATTTAATCTAGGAAATGAGTGACTTGGGTCTTTGATCCTATTGCATTCTTGTATTCCCAGAAGGTTTAGTCCTGCATACACAAATTCTCTTTGACTAAGTTTACTTAGGTTTTAAATATTTGTGGGTTTCTTTTGTTTAGGTTCTCTTGTATAACAAGAAAAAAACCCAACTCTTACCAGATAATTAGGCTGTTGCTGGGTAAGCATGTGTAGCTCTTTCAGACTTGAGAGCAGAATATGCAAATTTAAACCCAAACACATTTCTTTACGTTTTCATACTGTATAAAAGGAAAACACCCTCTGACCCATTGTGTACAAACCAGCCTCTGAAATAGCACGGGGAAATGGCTCAAATTCGAATTACCAAGAAATAAGTCTTGTTTGGCTCATGTTGCCTACAGTACTTCCATTTTCCAGAAGTAAAGAAAACCTGGTGCAGCCTTATGCAAGGGTGTGCATTTGGCCTGTAAAATGTAAGGTAAGCCTTAGAGAACATGAGGATAAAGCTGAAGTTTCTACTGAAAGACAATAATAGGAAAAATTTTCATAATCCCGTGTCTAGGAAGGTTAGTTGCTTTGGTGTAAAATAAACAGAAATCAAAGTGAGAGGGGTTTATTATTATTATTTACATTTATCTTAACTGCAGCAAGCCATAGCAGGTGCTAGCATGAGATGAGCTTTGGTGCTTCTTGCCACAGACCAGCTTCACCATGTGTCATCAACCACGAGTTTTAAAAGTGCCTGAATTGAAATATCCACTAGGACACAGAAAATAAAGTCGAAAAAACAGGGAGAGGAAGGAAGTCCCATCAGGGAGGCAAAACTGCAGCCGTTGCTTCCTTGCACATCCCTCTGCCCCCAGCCGCTGCCACACTCGCTCCCCTCCGTGCGACCCGGGCCGAGCTCAGGCGGGCAGGACAGGGCGGTCCCGCTGCCTGCGATGGCTCCGGGGCCTCTCCCCAAGCCCGCACCGCCCTTGCGGCTTTTATTTTCGTAATTTCAGATTTATTTTTTGCGCAGCCCCTGCTCGGGCTGAGCGGGGGGCGCTCAGGGGGGCGGCTCGGCGCTTGCGGGAGCAG
>JAHLSL010000010.1:16889652-17025357 GCA_025920805.1 Petroica traversi
GCACCTGGCAGGCACGGCCAGCACTGCGCGGCCACTGCCTGTGCGCCGGGCAGGGCTCGGCACCAGCGGGGACTGAGGGAGTGGGAAACTGTTTTTACAGCTGAGGACGGGGGTTTTGAAGGTAGCAAAACACGTTTCATAATTAAAGTCGCGTGGATGAAATTGCCGGGCTGTGTAAACATTTCGGCGCCTCCTCGCTCCGGTCCGAGGCGCTGGCCGCGGTGCATCTCCCGCGGTTCGCGGAGCTCCGCAGCTGTCAGCGGGTTTTCCCCGTGGGCCGAGAGTTCCAGGAGTGCCCAGTGCTTCGTTTGTCGCTGCCTTTCGAGCGGGATGGAAAGCTAGGCATTCCCACACCGCCAGAGCTACCCTTCCAGAGGGAATCAAAGTAACGCACTAGTAGTTTTGTAGCTCATCAAAGCGTGCGTTTTCTTCTTGGTTCTTGAGAACGAACGTCAAAGTAATACTCAGCGGTCCATAACACAGAAGTTACAGATGGAGGTTAAGAGAAGAATTATCTACTGGTTGCCTCAGAGATATAAACAATTCCTGTGGATAAGCGAGGGCACTGACATGGGGAAAGCTAAGCAAGTGAATAAAGGTCTATGAAGTCTTGTAAAAGGATATGTATTCAGTCTGTTTTATACAGCGGGCAGTCGCAAGGATTCATCTGTTTTCCGCACTGGTTGCTGTTTTGATTCTTTATAAAAGCAATGAGGTTTACAGACTAAGAATTGTATGTTGTTATTTATCGTGCGTACTATCCAGTTGATGATGCAGTAAACTTTAAACCCTGGGTTTTTGTTTGTATAATAGCTCCTTTTTTATTGAGTCACCCTATGACGATGTCATGGGGAGGTATAGTAGTGTAAACCGAACCTTTTCCATGTAGTTCTGTTTTCCTCAGTTTATCAGACACTAACGTATTAAGCTTAAACAATTGCCTCAAGTGTATTTTGTTCTAGGTAGCAATCTTCTGTGCAGAGTAAAAAATATACATACATTTTGCGACTTACGTTGAAAAGGTAAAAAATTATAGTATAGTACAATGTAGTTATAAAAACGTGTTACAAAAGTTTATAAGGCAAGAGGATGAAATAGTGTATGTAGTGGAAATACACTGCATTCATTGTATCACCTCTTTTTGATGGGGCACTCTTAATCTCTTCAATTTTAACCTCTTACTTTCAAGCACAGTGAGGGATTGAGCGCTGTCTAATCTTGCAGGACAGCACGCTGAAGTGGTTTGTGGAAATACTCTTCAGATACAACGCAGGCTTCACAGGACTGAAGTCTGAACCCTGATCCTGACTCTGTCACTGTTTTTAAATATTGTGCCATTCAGTGACAATTTTTCTGTTTCTCTCAGATGTAGGCTAATTGTTATCTGGTTCATGGGATTGTTGTGTAAATTAATGTTTGTGGAAGAGCTGGGAGAGTGTCATATGAGGGATTTCAGAGAGCTGGCTTGTGCCTCCCTGTCAGTGCCCTGTGGATATCCCTACTGGGGATGTACCCCATGTAGCCTGTTGAAACAAGATGGTTTTGCCTATTGAATTTTCCAATACTATTACAGAATAGGTTTATTGCTTTGAGTTGGACAGTTACTGTACTGTTTGATTTTTATCCAGATAAGCAGCCAGGATCTCTAACCTAACTTGCTAATAGCATTTATAAATCACTTTCACGGAGAAAAGGTGGGGCAGTGTTACCAGATTTCCAGGCAACTCTGAAGCTAAGTTGAGAGGAGCAGTTCTCTTACTGTTAACCAAATGTTCTAAGGAAGATAATCTTTGATTCTCTTAATGGTCCATTTAAGTTGAGGAACGTCCTTAGGTCCTCCTTTGAAGCTCTGTTTGCCAGCAGAAGAGAGCAGTTGCTTTATTTGGAACAAATGTTATGGCACTTTCAGTAGGCTGATTTCCCACATTTAAAGTTACTCCAAGATACAGGGCTGAGATTAATTAAACACATTATCTACACAGTATTAAATATTCTCTTAGAATGCTGGTAATTAGAAACTGGAAAAAGAAGGAATAAAACACATTTCAGAAAAATAGTAAAAGCTAAGGAAAAAGTATTTGTGATGGCTGTGCAGTACAATGACAAGTAGTAGATAGGTCCTAATGTAATTAGAGCAGCCTGATAGAATATCTTGAGGTGTTTTTTAATGATTTGTGAGATATAGTTACTTTGTTAGGAGTGGATGCTGTGTTAAATAAACTGTTCTGGATGGACAACAGTGACTGTTTGAGAAAAGTTTGAAATCAGGCTCAGGACAAGTCAAGTACCACTGAAAAGGATTAATCATTTGGCTTCACCTTTTCAGCTGTGTTGTTACTTGGGATTTCTGTGTTTGTTTTCCAGTTGTATGAAAAATAAACCAGTTTTGCAGCTCAGGGTGTTTCTGTGCTAGTGGTCCCTGTGTAATTATACAGTATGTTTTGTGGCCATAACCATGTCATGTTACATAAATCTGTTTAACTTCTTCTGGTCCAGATGATAAAGAAGTGGGATTCCCCCCCAGTTATTATCTAGGAAATAGATTGCTTTCATTTATCCTTCTACTTTGGGCTTTACTTGATGTTGAGTCCCTCTGATGAGATGCTTGGTGCCTCAATTTTCACTGACCTTTTCCTTCAGGAGAGTAGTTTTGCCAAGCTGAGGTCACTCTTGGCTACTCCTCCTCAGGATGAGGAAACTGTCCTGATGGCACAGCTCTCCAGAGCTCAGGTAGTTGCTCACTCATAATGGATATAATTTGGATGTCAGGAAATGCGAGCATTTGGATGTGCCCAGGTGTTAAACTGCAGATTTCAAGAAACACAGTCTCATTTTTGTTCCACCCAGTATGTTTTCTGTGTGTCACTATTGCCAGATATACTCCCTCTTGCCTGTCATTGTGTGATGGTGTTGACAGAGATGATATTGTCAGTTCTCTTGCCAGCACAGGTTGGTCCTTGTACTCTTTTAAACCTCACTTTTTGTACTTTAGCTGATGGAGCTTTGAACACTTTCCTTTGCAGACTATTTCACAGATTACTCAGCTTCATAAACAAAAGTTGTTCAAGTTTTGTTACTGCTCAACATCTCCTCATGCATAGGCCACATATTTAATTTACTTCTGTTTGCTTCTGTGTTCACATCTGCCCTTGCAGTTTTTCTTATTTGGAGTTTCCAAAAGGAAATGTAGTCTCCTGAAATCTGTTGAAATTGGCTATTTAGCACATACTTATGGCATGTTAACATTAAGCAATTCATATTTATGTTTCAGCACCACAAATTCAGGCCCTCCATAGCTTGCGGGTCATGTTGGATGACCCTTGCCACTCATACCCATCCTACTTTGGTTTTGCCCCTTTTCTTTCTGTACACACTGCCCCTTCTACATTTCAAGAGATCTCTGACTTTTCGCCAGAGGATGGCCCAAGGGTACAGGAATGAGGAAGGACAGGCTGTGTGCCTGCTCCCAGCTCTCCCTATGCCTGCATGGGCTTGAGCTCTGGCTTGGTGGCCTGGCCTGCTTGGGAACACTCGGCTTCTGCTGCCCAACTCCTCTGGTTTCATTTTGATAGAGCAAAGTGTTTCAGCTTGCTGAAGACCGAATGGCTTTTGCTGAGGGAATGGTGTGCAGTGTGATTGCCTCCCAGTGTGTACCATCCTCCCAAAGTGAGCTGGGCACCTGAGGATTTGTGTTTCGCAAGGATGCTCCAGGGGCTTGCTCTGGTTGAGTTTAGCACTTAGCTCTAGAGCAAATTAAAAATCTGTCAGCCCTCTGTAAACACAATCTTTGTGTTGTGTCTTTTTCTCTTCATCTTCTGATGTCAAGCGTCTTCTGTCGCATTTATCTTGTGTGGGCCATTGGGAATGTCTTGCATGTTTGAGATATTCTGCTAATACCGGTTTTGGGTTTATGCTGCAAATTCAGGGGATCCATTATGAGTATCAAAAATCTCTCTATATCTTCTTATAATATTTTTTACTCTGATGAATTCATAAACATTAAGTATTTTTGTTTTCAGGTTCCAAGCAGGAGCTGCTCCTAGGTGTAGTGGGGGCAGAACTCTTCAAGCATTGAACTTTTAGCTATTATTAGGATAAACATTAGAGTAAAGAAATGAGCAATACAAAGGCAGATTGTAGTTAAAAATAATTTAAATATGTAGAATGGTTTTAATCTGCTAAAGCTATTTGTGGAATGCTGTTTTGTTAATTGCTCCAATATTCATAGTGACATGTATATCTTAATAGTTATAAATACTTCTACTCCCAGTAAGCTGGCACAAGGCTGACAGAGCCCTTCTCTTAAATTAAGAGAAAGTGCAAGTATCAGTATTATGCATCTGGCAGGTTTTTTCTCATTTATCATTCTTGTGCTCAATTTGCTTAAAAGGCAATATAGTGAAGTAGTTATCTGATGAGGATAAAACCTTGGCTGCATATACAAAAAAAATAACTTCTTTCTTGCATTTAAAGTGCTACTTTTCATGGAGACTCTTTCTGAAGTCTGTAAGATGGGAAACTATTTTACTGTGCATTTGGAAAGTAGCTTAATAAAGTACAGTAGGCCAATTGGCTGATAAATAACTAGTGTTCCAAAGTAACTCACTTAATTATGTCTTTACTTTTTGAGCTCAAATCTAATTATGATTTTGGTTCTTTCCTCTGTGACTTTATTCAGGTCTAGAAAATTTAGCTGAAACAAAATCTGCCATAATAAATTTTGATCAAATGGGCATATTTAGGCCTGAAAACAGTTAGACTTGTAATTTAATTTCCTTGACTATTATTACAAAGCATTTGGAGTTGGATAGCATCTCCGTTATGCTCCTCTGTCCATTGCTTTACATGACACAGCAAATATTCAATATTTATTTTATAGAAACTCATCAAATGTTTTGCCAGACAAGAAGCAAAGTTGCTTTGGTTGAATTTTTATGTCTGATCTTCAGTTAAAGAAGTGCCCTGGCCTCTATGTGCTAATATGTGGAATCAGCAGTTTTCTTTGATTCAGGGGAATGTTTAGGGTGTTGCCTCCAAGAAGATTGTCGGAAAAATTCAGAAACTTTACACATGCTTTACGTTAGTCTGTGGGTGGACAATTAATGCTGGCTTATTGCAGCTTTAAGAACAAATTCTGTGCATCTGGACAGGAGGAAGAGCACTTTTTAATTCTCAAGTAGGACAAAACCAGGATAATACAGCTCCTCAGTGGTTTTGATTCTTAATGCAAGTATGTTGAACCACCCCCCCAAGTTACAAATGCTGCTTCATTCTGCTGTGTGTGTATTTATTCACTGATTTGCTTTCAAACAAATGTTAACTAGCATGTGTTTTAATCTCAAGTATTTGTGGAGAATCTGCAGAACCAAACTGATTGTTTAGTCAAAGAGATTTCAGCAGCATATTGGTGTTTTCAACAAACTGCATCTTGCCTGTGCCTGGCTATTCCTCCAGTCTCTACTTCTTGAGGCATGTCCCTAAATCCCAGCTGTGACCTCCATGAATGAAACCTCCAGGCCAGAATTTGGACAGACTGTAAAGCAGGAATTTGTTGGAGAGAACAACCAGACTTTTGTGGGATTTGGCTGGGATTTGTTTGCTTGTTGTTTTTATGTTTATGAGTGATCAGTGATGAGCGCAGAGTCCTACACTGCTCTCTGTTGCCTGTTCTTTAAATCCCCCTTCCCCCAAAATTAGTAATTATTATTGGTTGCTTTCACCTCCTTCTCCAGTACCCTGGGAGAACAGAAGGCTGGAACACTGAAACATCCCTTTATATTTGGATATGAAATATTGTGTACGTTGAACTAGTTCTACAAAGAGCAATACTTTTACAATAAGATTTTGTAGCTAGAAGAGTGTGAGCAGTCTCTTTTTCAGGAAATTGTGTTATCTAAGGAAAAGCTAAAATTAGAAGTGATATGGGGAGCATTGTGCATGACGATTCTTTTTCAGGGGGTGGTGTGGTTGAGTTTTGGGTTTGTTTTTTTTAAACAGAGCAGCTCTCCTAATGGATGAATCATGTGGGTGTAACTTATGGCACTTGATAGCAAGCAGTCTGTCTGAAGGTATATGTGTAATAAGATTACTGGGATCATTTAGAAATTATTTGAAACTACTGAAATGTGAACTTAATCTATTGTAAATATTTGTTACTCATTATCTAATGTATCAAAATATATTTGGTTAGAGTTGGGCAAATGAAGGTAAGATATACAGTGCAAATTTTGAACGATGGGCTGCCAAGCCATGGAAAAGCTGCAGATGAGGTTGGTGAATATTTTCTGTAAAAACAAATATTTTCTTGCAAAATTATTTTCCAGAGCACAAGGGAAACAAGAGCTGGTGTTCTAGTTTTAGCTAGTCTAAAATGAAGGGATTGAGTTGAGAAATTGTCAAGACATGTGGAGACTGCTGAAGCATTTTATATTTTCCTTCATTTTTATAAGGTTTCCTGTATAGCACTGTGTTGTTAATTGAAAACCAGATGTTTTAAATAAGTCTCATTTGAATGAGACTTAAGTAATTATTAGTCTCTTGTTAATTTAAGGGGTTATTTTGTCTGTTTTCTGGTGTTAGACTCACTTGGGGTTTTTTTCCAGATCTTTGCTGTACCAAAGTCTGCAATATACATATATGTGTTTGTTTTGATGGCTTGACCTCAATCAGATTCCTGTCTTCCTTTGAAGAGCAATCTTCAAATTTATCTGCTAAACCAAAATATTAGGTATTCCTTTTACACTGTTACAAGGCCTTCATCACTTAAAGCCTTGATTCAAACAATCCCAGTATTTCAAAAACTCTAATTGCTTAGACAAGTTACCAGGTCTGATGAAAATACTTAGTCGTCTTTGGCTTGGGTTAGGCAGGAAGTGTGACTTGGCAATGACAAAGGCCTTCTCTAGCTCTGGTTATGTGAACAGCTTTTTAAAGACTGTAGTATAATTGAAAACATAGCAATGAAGGCCCTCCATAACCCCTTACTGGCTCCTGACACAACAAACAAGAAAGTCAAAATATGGGAGAGATGAAAACAGCATGTTTACAGAATTTCTAACTTGTTCTCAAAGGACTGATAATTTCAGAGCCACATTCTCACAAACCTGCCTGCGTATGCGGAGATAGAAATGTTTGCCTTTCCCAGGAAAGCTATTGCTTTAAGTAGCAGATATAGCAGTATCTTTAAATATAGTCATCCCAGGTGATACTCACCTTTGGCCTAGTGCATGTGTTTTCTTTACGTAGTCAGCTTCTGAATCCCTTATACATATATAATTTAATACACAGAAGGTGATTTGCTGAATGGCTTCAGTCGAAGAACCCAGTTCGGTGGCCTGAATAATTTGCATCAAATCTTAAGAATGTGCCCCATTCTTCTCTACATAAAAGGGAAAGCTGGTGTTCATTTGTTGTGTCAGAGGCCTTATGAACTTTTTTAAGTCTGCATGGGAGAAAATCCATTAAGGGCTCATAATATCGATGCAAGTTGCCTGATGGTGTTCAAAACTTACTGTACAATGTTGTTCCTTAAGGTTATATTCAAGCTTTTGTGAGATAAATATTTACTTAGGTAATAAGCTGAAGCAAGTATGAAATGGAATGGTTATTAGGCAGTTTTTATAAAGGTGGTAGAAGTATGTTTAAAGAACATTCCTTGTATTTTGTTTCACCATTAGCATATCTAAGGTATTTACTGTTGTAAAAAGGTGCTTAAACTCTTGGTATCACAGCTGTAGTCATTTGCGCTTGCATTTGTATGATAAACTACAAAGCAATCCTATTCAGCCATTGTGTTTGGGACATTCTCTGGCTGCTGTTGGTCTTCAGGCCCTGTCCATTCACAATTGTATCACCTTCTCTGCCAGTAAATTCTAGGTATTATTGGGTACTTACTGTCAAAATACTTCAAAGATCTTTGAGACATTAAGAAAACCACCCCACTGTATTTCTATACTTGGGGAATGTTGCTAGGAATGTGCTCAGCTTTTAGCTGTCTGGGCAATTTGTATCCAAAACCCGTTGCAAATAGCAAAGTATCTTCTGAGATGATAAGCCTTGCTCCTGGTTAGATTTTTGTAAGGCATTATGATGAAATAACAAACTCTTTAGCTGATGGCAATGGCAGTATCTTCAGACTCCTAGGTATTTATGGCGAGTATTGACTTGAAGCTGATAGGAAGTTTGCTTAGAACAAAAATGGCTTTTGAATGATCCTTGGAATGTTAGCGTCATACGTGGATGCGTAAGAAATTCAACATTAGGTGGCTTTATCACGCCACGACTCCTTAGGCAGTATTTCTCTGGAATACAAATACAGTGACCAGTCACAGCTACACTACATTCCAGGATTTTTTTTTTTAAGGTCTCAGTTGCCTCCACTGTGTTTCATAACCTGTGAGAGAAGTTTGCAAATTGGTGAAAGGGCTTTTTTCCTGTAGTTTTTGCCAGTCCAGTCTTCTCGAAAAGCTGTATTTGTCTAATTTGGTGAAGGTGGAGAGCCTTTTGGAAAGGGTGAGCATTTTTTAATAGCTTCTGCATATTGCCTTCACCATATGGTCTTTGGAAGAACAGCGAGGCTTTGCCTACTGCTGACTTCTCCCATTCCTCCTCCGTTGCAAAGGAAAACCATAATAAATGTGGGTCTTGGTTTACTTCTTCCACTTATACTCACACTGACCTGGGAGACACAATTCCCGTTGTCTTGCACATTGGAGAATGCAGAGAGTTGGAATTTGCCTTCTTGCACAAGGGCTGGCTGACTTTTGCTTACAGACAAGGAAACCAATGCCTCATCTAACCAAGGCAGATGATGATGCTTGGTCTTAACCAAACAGTGTTACTTATGCTTTAACAGAAGGTAGACATTTGGGGATGTTGACCCCCCTTTTTTGCTCAATGCAGCACTTTTATGTGCGTGATTAGGTGGAAGATGTCCCATTTGACTCAGGGAACACAGCTTGGTTCAGCTGCGGGTGGGCTGTTTTTGTGCTGCAGCTGTGAGATTATCAGTTTGTGTTAATAAATCTGGTTCTTGGGGTTTTTTTCCTCCGCAAATGATTTGAAGGATATGTTTATTGCCATTACTAATCAGAGGGACATTTTTATGGGAACATCCTTTCTGTGCTCAAGTTGTCCTAATGCTTCTGCTGGCTTTTACGTAACAGCAAAGCTGTATTTATGGTCCCAGTGATTCACGAAAGGGGACTATCCCGTTCGCTTAGGCATGTGCTGGCTTGAAAACGAAATAGAAGCAAGTGCAGATATCTTGAGGGAAACTTAATGCTGGTGTTTTGAAACAGCCATTATTTCCCATTTAAGAAAAACCAACCCCCCCAACCCTACTTTTGTTTGTCAGCTGCATGACTGGCCTGAACAAAGCCTCTCTGGCATGGGGACCTGGGCCAAAGCGCAGTGAAGCTGAATAAAATCATGTTTTGGATTCTGTCTCTTGAGCTTGTTCGCCACTCTCAGTAGAGCTGGCTGTGAAAGTCGCGTCTGGTTGCTGACCTGGCTGCTGAACAACAGCTTCAGCAAGTGGGTCTGGCCTCTGCAGTTGCTTCTCCTGTCTCCTTTTCCTTCCACACCCTCTCCAAAAGCCCCTTGCTCAGCCTGGCTCTTTGTTCTGCTGGGTACTCGTGGCATTGCATTGATAATGGAGCCTGGACAGTGTGGTGTGACTGATCACTGTAGTTATCCCAGCTCCCCAGTCTGGAAAACTGGGATGATAGAACATCCTTCCTTCCAGCCTTTGTGTGTCTTATTTATTTAAACAGTAAACTTTTTAAAATAGGGAGTTTCTATTTCAATGCCTAACACAATGCTGTAGATATGTTGGCAAGAAGCTTGTAGGATAAACCTAACTCGAAAATGCTTTAATAGGGGGTTGTCAAGGGGAAGGAGTTGGTTATCTCTCACTCTTATATTGCCTGGCTAATTGCTTTCTTTACTGCACCACTCCATATTATCCCTCAATATGTAGGTTACACCCACGTGCTGACAGGTGACCTACGCCTTCGTTTGCTTCACCTTTGAATTTGTCCCTCCTGTCATATAAGATCCATGTGCAATTTAGACGCCCCAAGCAATTGAGAAGGTGGGGTGTTGGTGGCGGCAGCAGGGGATTGCCTGAAAGCATCTCAGAGATGATAAAACCCCTTATTCTTTCAGATTTCATCACGGAGCAGGCAGGTGAGCAACCCACAGGGCAATAAGAGTGAAGAGGAAGGTTTGACCATCACAACAAAACCAGTCTTTTCTGCAGATGGGGAGTTCAGCAGGGTTTCAGGCAGCCATCATTTGCTCTCATCTTCTCTGAACTGAGAGCTGTAAGAAAGTAGAACAGGGCTGACATACAAGGTTAATGTGCCATGAGTTTAGAGGTCAGCATACGCAATCTCATTCACAGAGACTGCAGCCTGTGGATCTTCATTCAGTTAAAGCTTCCCTTGCCTCTGGGTGCCAGGGTGGGCCTGAAGATAGAGCCGTCACAGTGTTAAGTGTAAAGAAGAAACAGTGAGAAAAGCCTAACATTTTATAGAGACTTGGCAGCTTTGCACTCTGTATGCAGAGGCCCTGAAGAAGATAGTGCAAGAAGCCGTGTTATCTGTGTAACACCACTTCTTTCCCTCTGCCTGCCAAATCTTGGGACAACATCCCCCGCCCCTCAAACCTAAATGTCACTGTAAACATGTTACGTGGTGTAACTAAATTCCAGCTTCTCTAAAGTCAAATATGAAGCAATGAACCAGAGTGACCAGCACTATTGCTTTCTGACACTTTTAAAAAGAAGTATTTTAAAGGAAGCAGATGACAGCAAATGGCTGCTTATTCAAATAGGGACTTTTCAGAGCTCTTCTGTCCTGGGGAGTAAAATGAGCAGGGAGCAGAGTCTACGCTATAGATCATGGTAGGGGTTTTGGGTGCAGTGATGGCTAATGCAGAGCAGAAATCCACCGAAAGACAGAGCTGGGAGAGGAAGAGCGCCTGCCACCTGACCTGTTAAAACCTTTTAAGAAGAGCACTGCCAACCTGAAGTCATTATAGAGCATTCCTTCAGAGGGAGTCATGCCATGAATACAGTGCAAATATAAAATGATTTCATGTTATATTGCATTTTGAGTATGTTACAGCCATGGAAAGAGTCTCTGAGTCATATGTTGAGCTGTGCGCTCCTGTTGATTTAGTTTCCTAAGTTTCTCTTAATTAATAGTTGGAGTGCACTGGCTTTTGTACCCAAAAACCTCCATGTCCATAATGTCTGTAACTTTTATCAAAATGGAGTTCTGTTCCTGCCTCACACCTCTGGATACTGTTTTTTGAAAATGCCTTTGAGGAAAATAAAATGTCAGCTGTGTGTGGTGTAAACCTTCAGCCCTCTTAAAAGAGGATTTCGTGATCACTTCACTTCAGGTCTTAGCTGGTGTAAGGTATGAGGGAAGTAAAAGAAGCATCTGTTCTTATACTGCTACTTGTATAGGGAGTGGGTTCTGATTTACACTCTTAAGAAGGAATATTTGGTGGGCAGATGTATTTCAGTGCACTCTGTTTCCCCACATACCAGGAGATGTTTTAGAGAAGCTGTGGAATATGAAATCACTGTCCTGAAGGAAAATAAAGAGAAGGCCTCAACTTAGAGATACACTTGCTAATGAGAGTCTAAACATGTCCCCCTCCGCCTCGGAGGAAGTAAATTGAGCTTGTGGTTGTAGGTATATTATAGTTTGCTGTAGCTGAATTTAAATTGCATATAGGAATTTTGGAGAAGGATTATGGCTCAGTGAACTTCTTGGAAATCAAAAGAAATTTTAATAGATGATGAGACAGTGATTACATGAATTATCCCCTTCTAGCTTGTTTCCTTAAGGGATCAAGGTTTACAGGGTTATAGTGTGTCTATCTCCATTTCTGATAGAGCTGTAAAGATCTCAAGGATATTAAATACCTGGGAGTAGGTGCTGTAATGGCTACAGGGAAAAGCTGCAGCCACAATTACATTTCCCTGTAGAGATGAAAGACTTCCTATGGCTGTAGAAGTCCAGGTGCCAACCAGCTACATGCTTGCAGCTTGCTGTGCCACAGGTTCCAGGATCCACCAGGAGTCTGCAGAATCTGGAGAAATGTGTTGTTGCTAGTGCCCTTGCTGGCACAACAGCTCGCTGCCTTGGCAGTGTGGTTCACTAGTTAACCCTTGTGGTGTTTTAAAAACTTACTGTGAGATATTTGCCTTGCTCTTTGGCAGAAATAGGTACAGATAAAATGCTGTTCCTTACTCAGGGCATTTCCGAGTGTTTCAGTGTGCTTAGAACTTACTGGTTTTGGATGAAGAAACTGCTGTGCAGCTATGATTAATGCTAACACTCAATGCTGTGGGCTATTGTGGACTGGCCACATTAAAACCACCAATGTATACTTCACTTGGGCCTTGAGAAGTGCAGCTGGACTTGTTTCTGCTGGACAGGAATCTCTGACTTCAACTGGAGAAACAACTGCACTTCTCAACAGCTATAACTGGATCTGGCTGTAGAAAGATCTGTTTTGGTTGGAGAGGCCCAACTGTGTCTGCGTTGGTGTTGATTGTCAGGGTTATGATTAATTTTGGGCATTGTTATACTGGCACTAACAATGAAAGCATTGTCACCACTAACATTTTCACTTTCCTGTGTTTTTGCAGTGCTTGTTTAATTATTTTTGCAAAAGCAGTAGGTTGTGGGAACCTTTTCATGTGCAAACCGTGTTGGAGGCGGGAATCTCCTGTTAAGAGTTGCCCATGTTTGTTGTTCCCATAAGCAAAGGTAATGATGAAAACTTTTAAAATTGGTTCTTTGACTTTGGCAATCGGTATCTACTGAGAATCTCTTAGACTTCTCAGAATCACTTCCCCCAGTCAAGGCAGAACTACTGTTTGGTTTTTGTTTGTATTATGTATTTGCTGGAAGGAGAGTGCTATTGTGTGTTTTTTTGAGTGTGATTACAAACATAAAATAGATTCTCTTGAGAACGCTTTGTCTACTCTCATCACAATTGCTAATTGTTTTGTGTTGTGTAAGACTCTCCATGCTGTGCTTCTTATTTGGCAGTGTGTGTGTGTGAACCTAAAACTAGATTTCCACCTCCAGCTTTTTATCACAGATGTTTTAAAGGTGAATCCTGGAACAAAACATAAAACCCCTCTGAACTCATGTATTCCTAGTTGATGAATATCTACCAAATTAAGGCAGATTTTTTTCAGTCATTTGGGAAATCAAGTTTTCTGCATTTTAGTGAATGTCTTCTCCAATAAGGACCTGTGTGAGGTAGCTTTCAAAAAAAAAAACAAACAAACACAAAAACCCAAACAAATCCCAACCCCCAAAACAATTACTTTTGATGCTGGAGCAGACTAAAATAGTATAGTTATATGCAAGGTGGGTGTTATCCTTTTGCATCAAGCGTATTTTCAGAGGTCATTCCAAAATGCCAAGGGAAAAGGAATCCATAATCCTCATATATCCTATTAGTAGAGAGCCTTGAGGTAGAGATGGGCAAGATGTGTGGAAAAAATGAGGCTTCTGCCAAACGTTTTCTTTGTAGGTCACTCATTGTAGCTGAAATTACAGGGAGTGTAGGAGCGAGTGATCTATTAGCAAAGCCATGAAAATAAACCATTTGCCACTTCTAACAAGCACTGGACCAAAATATGCCTCAAATTTTAAAAATAAATGAAAACTTGGCGAAAAGTAAGACCCGGGTTTATCTGCATTTCATCAGGTACATGGCGTCCTGGAACGCAGCCCACTGGCAAAAGCATGGGGAGTGTTATCCTTTGCAGCACTGGGAACGTTCTCTGCTGAATTTGGCGCCAATGACCGAGCTTTGCTTGTTAGCTGGAGTTCACACAGACTCCTTGCCAGGCCTGCCCAGAATGCTGTCTCCTCTGACTTCCTGTGGTCTTGCATAATATTTCCTTGCTTCTTGTATAACTGCGGCTCGCTCTGGTCACTGCCCAGTTTGTACGCTCGCCTTTTCAGGAGGCCAGTGCTGCAAACGTGCGGCCAGGCCATGTCAGTGGCAGGAGGCGTCCCGGTGGTGACGCCAATGGAAGAGCCCTCGCACGGGGAAGCCGCCGGCAGCGGGGGCGTGTGTCAGGCCCGACATGTCTGAAGGCAATGGAGTTGGCTGCTGCAGCCTCGTGACCAGATAACGTGAGGCACAGCTTCAGACTGACTGTGCCTTCGAAATACGTGCCGCTGCTGCTCTGGTTCCTGGGACAAATATAGCCGCTAATTAAGCGCAGGGAGGTGCACCCGATGGACGCGCGCTTTCAGAGCACTCTGGAATTCCTGTTCCTGCTAATAGGCCTTCAGTTAGAGTCCCTTACACTTGCCTTGGAAGCATGCTCCAGGTGTCCAGAGTGTTGAAGACAAGGATAGGAGAGTTTCAGAAAATAGTATTTTCATGCTGATGATTTTTAATGCTCTCGCACAAGTTGTTTCTGCAATTGTCTGTGGTTAAAAAACGCATTCGTTTTACATATTGAAGCAAGTATATTTAATAATGTTTACCATTTTGCTAGCCTAGATTATTTGTATGTGTTTTGTAAGTGTATTTCATAGCAGCTTGTACCATGTCACTGCGTTTATGCTGATTATTTTCTAAATATTGTGTTTGCACGTGTCGTTATATGTCAAATACTGCGTGTACTTACAGAGCTTTGTCAGTAACTCATTCTCAAAAAGATGTTTGTCTAACCTGATGCTTTCTACACAGTTTAAACACAATTTTCAAACTGTTACTCATGTTCTTTGGCAAACCTGTTCCTGGCATGGCTTTGTGAAGCTGAAGAGTAGAGATGACAAAATAGTCACTTCAGTGTGTTTGTAAACTTGCTCAATAAACTGTACTGATTTTTTTCTGTTATAGTTCCCAGATAATTTATGATGTTCCAGTTAAATACTATCTACTTTGCAGGAACAGAAGAATAATTTTAAGGGAAAGCATTAGAATTTACTTACTCACCACAGTTACGTGTGATTCTCTTTAAATTGTCTCATAGTATAATCTTTTCCATGAATCCAGGTTATCCAGTTGTTATAGTTACTTTGACATAGAAAAAATCATGCTGCCTGCATATGATTTCTTGTAACACTTTCTTTTAATCTGAGTAATTTAATGGAAAATAAACTTTTACTGGTTAATGTGTGGTATGAGACAGCTTTTCTGGTCTCTTGAAAGTGGTTTATTACCTCCTATTCTTAGGATCAACATTTTAGTGGCCTACAGTCCATGCTTGGAGAATTGTCAGAGTAATAGAGTGGTCATACTACTGACACCTGGCAAACCATTTTGTAGTATTGGGAATACCAGCACTTCTTGGGGGCATGTATTACACATACTGCATTTTAAACAGATGGATGCAAAGCCAGAAATCCTAGTATGGCTGAACCAAACAGCTCTAGCAGCATGATTGCCAAATAAACCAGGATGACCTCAACATGTTTTGACCAATGAGGGGCAAAAGCAACAAACTTGCTCCTCAGTGAAGAGGAGTTTGGAGAAATGAGACTCAGTTTGGAGTCCAGTTTAAGCAATACAAATATGATTTGTATAGTAGAAGTAGACTGATACTGGGATTGGCCCTAAGATTAGGGAAGAAGCATAAAAGTTGTAAAAGGTGTAGGGCTGAGCGCTGCTCAGCCAGCTGGAGAACAGAGTTCACTGTCAATAAAGATGGATTTTCTCTCCACATGGAAGCAGTTAGGGAGATATTCTAGGACCTGACAGTCCATTTCTTTTAATAAATATATGTTCCTCCTGTGTAAACCATTTAAAGTGATTTCAGAAAAATCGTTTTGCCTCATAAAGTCAGAGCTAGAAATTTACTCAGCATATATAAGAACAAGATTTAGAAACTCCTGTTCAAAAAAGATGGGCTGAGCCATAGCCCTTCTTTCAGCAGTGTTAGAAAGGCTCACATGCTCTCTGAATCCAAATGCAGCCAAATGTTGGAGAGATCCAGAGTCACATGGGCATGATCGCTTTTCTTTTTTCTTTGATGATTTGGAAATGTGCAAATGGGCACTGCAGAAGGTTTGAGGGTTTAATCCTCAGCTGCACAAGCAGGCAGATACCCACTGCATTCAGTGGGAGTTTTGTCCCAGCAAACAGCTTGGGATTGTTCACTTGTGTACATGTCTGAATGTGGATCTCAGTCAAGTAAACATGCATGAAGCTGTTCACGTTAATCTGCTCAGAGCTGGGGAACACCCTGTGTCCTTTGCATTGCTGGGAACACGGGGACACGTCTGGAGCTTTGTGCAGGTTTGTGTTAATGACATCAATGGCCCATCCAACATGTGTCCTGCTGCAGGAGGGGGTGATAGGTATCTCTGGGGGTACAGCAGCCTCCGTCACTCGGCTCTTGGTGCTCAGAGATACTGCTGTCCTTTGAAGGATGTTTTAGGGCAGATACACATTTCCAAAAGGCCTGTGCTCACAGATAAAGGAGAAGGGAGCAGCTTGCCTAACACCCAGTATTTTCAGCCTGCATGCCTGCCCCTTCCTGAAACTGAAGAGCTTGCTCAGTGTTTCTCAGACTGAACTTTTACAGGGGCAGGAATAAACTTCTCATCTGGGGAAGAGTCTGAATAAAGGCTGACTGGAAACAGCAGAAATGCAGCTCTACTCACAGTGCCAACCAGTATTAGAGTGCTTTTGGTGGGCTGTGTGCTGCGGCTGGCAGAGTGGCACCATCTGTGAACCTCCTTCACAAGCAGGGGGGGTGAGAGACTTCTCATACAGGAATTGCTGTTGAGAGAGAGTTGCAGATATTTATTTTAGTTTATTCTTACAATTTGAAGGTTTTTAATGGCATTTGCCCACAGGCTGTAGTCTGTCAGCAGGGAAAGCCAGCCTTGTGACATTGCAGCAGAACACGCTGTGTCTGATGCAGTGTAACTTGCATGCTGTCATTAGGGACCTGTGCTCACGAGGGAATGCTGTAGGTGTGTTAGCAACAGTTTTAATGTGCACTATAAAATCCAGTCCCATTAAGTACTGAGGACCTCAGGAGTTTTGGAAGAGCTTCTCCTACTGCCTGATGTAGTAATTCAGTATACTTAGCCTCTTAGAGGATAGGTCTAATAACAACAATTAGTACATTTGTATGTTTAAGTATGCTTAAAAAGCTTAAATGGATGAGGTTTGAAAAAGTGAAATGAAAGAATAGTAAAATTAACATTAAAACCCAGCATATGCTATGGTGAGGAAGTGTAGTCGTGGCCATACTACAAAAAATAGAGATCTGAAAAGGTGCCTGGTTGACAAATCTGTCAGAACAAGCAGAAGTGAATAGTAAATGTCAGCCGTTGCTTATGCTGTATTGGTTTTTTTGTTTGAGTTTTTTCAAAGCATTAGGGTGTGATGGGGATATGGGGCTGTGCAGTAGAAATTGTGAAAATGCATCTTTTCAAAATATTAACTCAGAAGTTAAGAAAGAGCGATAACATCTTACGCAGTGTTCACACTTCATTTCCTCTAAATAGGAAAAAACCCAATTTTTAAAAATTTGTTTTAATAAGTTAGTATGGGAACATTTTTGAAAGAAGAGCAAAGGGAGATTTAAGAGAGGGCAAGAGGCACACTTTCTTCTGCTGTTACCAGAGCCCCTGCAGGCTTGATGAGGTTCTCTTTTGGGTGGAGGTGGCGTTTGCAGCACCTGGGGAATGGGAAGGGACCAAGGGGCTCTGCCCTTCCTGTGGAGGGAGCTCTGTTCAGCAGCATGGCTTTCTCCTGAGGAGACTCTGGCCCAAAGGGAGGGCAGGCAGGACACCACCAGGAGCTGGGAAGGCTGATGAGCAGTAGTTCAGCTCCTGAGTGTCCTGCTGGCTCACCACAGGCATTTTCAAAGGGTTCTGCTGAGGCTTGGATGTGTGCTGGATTTCAGTCATCCACAGCACCCAGAGCACTGCTGGAGGTTTGGCTGGGCAGACTTTCCTGGGGTCTGTGCTCAGGGGAAGGCTGAGAGGCAAGGAGTCTGGGAGAACATTTTGGGGAACATCTCTGCTTTCTGCATCCTTCTGGTTGAAGTGGTTGGTGGGAAGATGCTGGGCTACATCAGCCTCTCAACTGGCTGCCAGGGATATTTCTGTGTATTACTCTGGAGGCAAGGGTACACCAAGAGGACAGAAAGGGTTCATGAAGGGGCAAAGCAGCTTTTCTTTTGCTCTGTCCAAATCATCAACAAAACCCACTCCCACTGATTTCAGTAGCCATACATGCTTTTTGACCAGGCATCTCATGGTTGTATATCTAATATGAAAATATGTTTAGGAACCAACTTTTAGTCTGATGTTTAGTAGGTAAGGGCTCTTACGAAATTCTAGTTTGTCTTTTTTTTTTGTTTCAGGAAAACAAACATTTGGTACTAGCAACCATAATTATTACATACTGATTATTCAGGCTTTTATCCAAGTTACGTGTGGTTTTTTTTCCACAGCAAAATGCATTTTTACATACCCCTAGCACAACACTAGCCTTGGTTTAACTCTGGGGAATTACAGAGATTAGATACCAGCCATGGTTAGCATCATCTGATAAACTGCAGCATCCGTAGGGTGCAGAGCTATAGCCTTGAAGGCAGAGAAAATGGTATTTAGGGCTCTTTGAGATTCTTGGTTTAGGGATTGCATAGGAATGATAAACAGATTTTTGCAAGGTTTTATGGGGACACCGTTGTTAGCTTTTGCAGTAATTATTGAGCTGCTTTCTTGTTGCTTGAGAGCTGGTACTCTCATTTGTTTGCCACTGTTCAATCATTGGAGTGAAGCACTTGGTAACAAATTGCAGCATGGGGAAATACTAAGGTTGTCTATTTCAAGCAACATTTGAATACTGAAAGCATAGGTAAAATGAGAGGCGAAGGTTAATGATTTAATAACAAGGTCCCCAGGACCGTGCCTTGTGTCTGGAAGGCAGTAATTTGCATTTGCTTCCTGTAGGGTGACTTTACTGAGGAACTGAATGCTCTTAGCATATGCAGATGCTGAAACTCTTCTGTTACTATTTAAAAAGTATAAAGTCTGTGGTGGAGACTTTTGAGATGTCAAAGGAGAAGGAGCAAGGCACTGGTAGCCAGGAGGATGCTGGTGTTGACAGGGAGTGACAAAGAGAGGAGATGGTTATGTGTCCTCCAAAAAACTGGGGGGGCACCAGGATGGTTAATGAAGGCAAATAGGCTCTGTTTAGGAGAGGAATGTTTATGTGCTTGGTGGAATTGCATATACAGCAAATGGCCTTAAATACATTTTGTGGTTACTACTACTTGTATACAAAGCAAAACCATAATTACAAAGCTGTTCTTGTTTTTGAAACATCATGTGCCAAACAAGTTGTAGATATTTGTAGGGCATGGTAATGTCAAAGATTACCTGAGTGTGAAAAAGATAGATTTATGGGTAGCAGCTGTATTCACAAACCAGCTGAAGCTAAATTCTCATTTGCATCATGTTGTGGAAACTCAACTTTCTTCAAGTATTTGGCGCTGGCGTTTGCAGAACCTGCAGCAGATGTTGTGGGTGGTGGGTGGCTGGAGAGAGGGCGCCTGGTGGAACAAGAGACTGGTGGCCTCAGGCCCTGCAGCACCTCTCTGATGCTGGTCAGGCTGTGCAGTACGTGCAGCAGCATCATTAATGTCCCTTTGTTCTTCCCCAGTGCTGGATGAACAGCTTGGGGCAGAAAAAATCTCCTTATATTGAGCTTGCTGATGACAACAGTGTCTCGAGAAACTCAGTAGTTTCTCTTCGCCTTTTTGATCATGCTGATAGCTTCTTCTGGAGCCACCTCCATTATGTTGACTCTATTATTTTTTTAAAGTGTTTCAGAAAGTTCAAAGAAACACGTTTCATTGCAGTTTTGTTTGGGGTTTTTTTATTTTAATTTTATTTTCTTGGTTGATTGCAGACAGCATTAGAAGAGTGAGACCTGAGTGTGGTTGGAATGGCAGGTTCCTAGACAGTCCAGCACTCACATCCAGCAGCCTTTCCTCTCCTTCTGATTTCCCCGAAGTTGTTTGAAGATAAATTATAGACATGAAATAGCATACAGGTCAGATGCCTGGCACGAGAGCCAAGGGCTTCAGCTCTGGCCAAGTGGCCAAGGTCCCACCAGGCGTCCCCAGGTTAGCTGCAGGGCATTGAGCTTGCTGCTCCAGTACAGCTTGCAGAGCTCACAATCTCAAATTACTCAAAATTATTCACTGGATTTCTGCTCAAAACAAACAAACAAACAAAAAAACGTGAGCACCCCCAAATCCCTTTGTAAAGCTTAATAGCAGTTCACAAATAATCGTAACACATTAGGAGAATAATACACTATTTATAGCAAAATATGCCCAGTGTCTGCAATAATGGATTGGTTTTGCTGTCCTTTCAGAGCACATTTTAAAGAGTGTAAGAGCTCTAACTGGTGCAGACATGAGCTCTAGGACTAGTTGAAAACGTGGCCATTTTGTGCTTCTGCCTGCCCTGCTTTTGCCCTGTTCAGTACTAATGGGATTGTCTGGGTATGGGATGTCACTGGCCACAGCACTTTTGCTGTTATATATAAACTAAATTTAAGGAACTTTTAGTGTTTGTTGTGCACAGTGAACCTCTGGGAAAGCTTCAGCCTTTGACCTCTATAGTGGGTTATGACAGGGAAGATTCGTAAGAGCTTGATTTAGACTCATCTCTGGAAAGCTGGTTAAAAATAATCAACTACCATATTCTTCCTTCTCCCCCATCTCAGTAAAGGTCCTCTTAAAATACATGCTCTGACACTTCATTTTTGTAATTTCTTTGGGAGCCCTGTAGTGAAGGCTGCTTGTAAGGAAATGATTAAATTATATTCATGTTTGTGCTTTAAAATTGCCTTGGTGGTAGTCCAAGAAGTATTTTCATGCTCTTCCGAATTTCCATGTGCTTTAATATTAATCTATTTCCATCAATGTGAGCTGCCCCAGCAGTAACATTTGTTTGTAATTGGTCATGTAATGTTTGCTGAAGGGACATAAAAACAAAATTAAATTTATCTGAGCCTTTTAAAAATCTTATTCTGAGAAAAATGAGGAGTTTATTAGAAAATGAAAAGACATTTGACAGTATTGGGGTAATTTGTGACAAACCTAAATAGTCAATAAAGAAATTATCGTAGCAGAACTCTTTCATTTTGCTTCTACAAAGTAGAATATTCTTTCTTTGAAATACTTTGTTACTAGCTTTTAATTTTGTGGTATAAATTAAGACATGTTAGTGCTTGGGTTATGGCAGCAATTTCAGACTGAATGGCCGGCAATGTCAAAAATCAATTGCCTTTGAGAAAAAGCCCTTTTATGTGGGTTGTATATCACGAATTAGAACTATCCCAAATATCTAAAATTAAAGAATATATATTTTTAAATGGTAGCACAAGTAGTCTTCAGAGCAAGCCAGGATATCTGTCAGTTCAGACTTTGAAATTCTGGTTTTCTAATATGACTTTTCAGTTAAATCCAAGTGAAAGGCTACTTCATGAAAGAACAGAAGTGACTGTATTATATAGTTTGAATGGTTATTAGTAATGCCTAATTACTTGCACTTTTGGAGCAGTCAATAATATTTTGTTGTTTTTCTTGCGAAATTGTTTCTCATCAAAGCCATTAAACTCTTGTTCAAATGGAGAGCCCACTGTTTGCCCAGAACAGCTGGCTCCCTACATTAGCTCCTATAAATAAATTTATTATTTTAGATGAAAGTTATAAAGCAATCTGTTTATCTCTACTGAAGTAAGTAGAATATCTGAAAACATTGCTAAAAAAAGGATGAAGAGGAGCATTGGAACAAAATAAAGTCCTCCAAGGGTTCTTTATGCATATTTATTATTTTAATCAAGCATGACTTCTGTGTGGTTTTGTGGTCTTAAGAAAACTGGAAGGTGGGAAAATGCTATTTCACTCCTCAGCTGACTGAAATGTAGTATTTTCCGTGTTTAAAATGTTGATTCTCCTTGATTGTCACATAGAACTGAATAGAAAAAAAATACGAAATATTAAAAAAACCCCAAAAAACTTGCACTAACTGTGTGGAGAGAATAAAAGCATTAGCATGAAATCTGTTCTCCTTTAGAAGCACACATTGGTTAGAAACAGAGACCTCAGTGCCATATATGCTGAAAATGTGGTCTAAGAGCTTTAATTTACCTTTGTCTGTCAATGTTAATGGACAGAGCAAGTGCTGGAGCTGCTGTAAAACAAATCTGTTTTCCTTTTGTCTGCTCTGCCAGATAATGAAATAAAAGCTAAATTATCACTGATAAAAGTAATTTGCAGAAAAGCATTGATAAAAATATAACAACAGAGCTTGCCATTAGCAGTTTAAATGGATAATGTTTACTTGTAACCTACTTCTGTCCTCTGGTTTTTATTGTCTTCTCCCCCTTCCCATGCGAGGAAGGGCCTTTTCTGTAGAGGCTCCAGGCAATGAAATGATGAGTATACAAAATCCTGGCATTGGTAGGTTCCTGAGGGATAACTTCTACTTTTTCCCCTTCTTTTTCTGTACTCCAGTATTGCCAAGTCAAAGTTTGTGCAGAGTTTGAAGTACAGTTATCAGTATAATTTTATCCATCCTACCTTGAGGAATGTGTCTTCTAATGATGAAAATTGAGAAAATTCTTTGTGTCAGTGTAGCGCTCGAAGCTCCTACCATGAGTTACACAATTGTTACTGTGAAGGTCTTCATTCTTAATGTTTAGGTGTGAGACACATAGTTTCCCTCTGTCTCTCTGTATATCTTTTTTTTTTTTTTTTTTAATTTCATATTTGAAGATAGAGAAGTTTGAAGTTGTGTCCCACAAAAACTCACAAATGGGAAGGCCAATACTTCTGAGCCCCATATGTTGTGTGTATATGGTGATTCTAATGTGTACATATATGAATGTGCACACACATACACAAATATATAAATTTTATACTTTTCTTATAAACCAGACTTATCATTTTTTAAATGCTTGGACTTCTTATTAGGTTGACAATGGGTAGCCAGTGTCCAGGGTAAAACATTAGCCACAGGGCATGTGAAGGATGTTTGGTCTCTTGCTAAAGCTGGACATGCTCATTGGTACATTTGTAGTTTGTAAAAGTATTTATTTAAAGACACGGAGTTCTGAGTGACCAAATAGGGCACCACTGCTAAACTCTAGCTGCAGTACTCAAAGTATTTCATAGTTGCAGCCTGGACACTGCAGTACAACACTTGCCAGTTTGCAAATGTCAAGGACAGTTACCCTCTCACATTCCTAAATGACTTGCTCCTGACCATCCTTCAAAATACCTGCCCTTTCTCCAACTCCTTCTCCAGCCGTTGCTGCCAATTTCTGTGTCACTGTGGGAATGCAAGGGCAATAATCCTTGAGAAGGCTGGGTCGTCTTGGTCAAGGCAACCTGTAAAGTACGTGAACTCCCTCTCTTTGCCCTAAAAATTAAGACAACCGCACCTGGAAAGCTGGGGAAAGTCTTTTCATGTGTGTAGCTGTGCAGATTTTTAGCTGGAGCAAATAGTCTCGCTAGTGTTGGTCAGAAAGCTCCTTGCAGGCCCAGGCTAATACAATGTGCAAAGGTACTATTGTTTAAATAGTTTATTATGCATTAATGGCTTGATATTTTCATGCGTAATGTAGGAGACGATATCACATGTATGAACTTTCTAAAGTATTTTTATCTGGCAAAAACCTGTGTTAATCTTGTAAGTGATATGGGTCTGTATTGTACTGTAGTGCCTTAGCATTTATTGTGGCTGATGCTGTTTTTAGAAATGTATAATGTTATAAGACTTTGAGCATTGCTTCTGTGTTATGCCCGTTCTGTGGGCAGTGCTTTATTCCCTTGCAGTTTCAAAGTGTTTAGAAGAAAGGGCAGTGTGCTGTTAAAAATGTGTTTATAGCAGTACAAGTGATTAAATTCTTCTTTGTCAATACTGATCAAGTACATGAAAGTTGTCTTCAAAGATTAACTGAGAGGCATAATATTTAGATAGCAATACAATGGAGTAAAAACAATGCCATACTGGAAGAAACCCTAAATTCTAGTTGACTGATACAAATGCAAATTTAGGGCAATAACCTGAAGCTATGGTGGCAGAGGTCTGTTTGCAGTGTGGAGTACCAGGTGTACTCTGGCTTCTGACGGGCAGGCAGGATGTGATGCACAAGGTGATTCTGTTCATGGTGTGTTAAACACCACTTCAGTGAAGTTAAACGTTGAGTAACATCAAAGCTGTATTACCATAGCAGGATAACAAAGCAGTGTGATGTGTTGGTGCTGTGTTTGCACTTGGTTTACAGAAACATCAGAACAAAATGGAGTAGCAAAACCGGAGTGTGTTTAGAAACAAGGGCCTGAGTGTGAATGCCAATGTACAAGTAGAAACAGGGGAAATTCTGCTGTTTGTCATATTTGCTTACTTATTTGTGATCTTGTAGGTGTGAATGAGTGTTGGACAAAGCAGTTTCACTGCAGAAAACGGCACCCAGTTCCCTGATGGCAATGTGAAATAGAGTGGCATTTCAGCATGGAAGATTGAGAGCTTTAGGAAAATAACATCTCTGGTGAAAACTCAGTGTAAAAGACAGATGGAAATGCAGAATTAAATCCTCAAGATGGCTAGTCTTAGACTAAGCTCTAGTTTGAACTTCCAATCTGCCTTCAGGGAGCCAGGGCTCAACTCCTCCTGATCTGTGAGTGCCAGGAGCACACGAGAAAATGAGCCAATTGAAGCAGTTTAGGTGAGCAGTTGGGCTGGGGGTAAAGCATGTAAAACCTGAGATATTTGGGCAGACAGCCTTGAAAAGAAGTTCACTCAGGCCAAATTGGAGAAGGCTTTACAGTCAATGAAATGGAACTCTGCTTCCCAGGACAGGTGTTCTCACTAGGGGAGCACTCACCTTTCTGAGGAAGGCTGGCAGTGCCCTTGGCATGGGCAAGGGACAGCAGGGGCTCTCTGAGCAGACAGCCATGGGAGCATGCCATGGGTGAGGATACAGCAAGCTCGTGAGCAGAAGCATGGGAAAAAATACACGAGCATACAGAAAATCGGTCATGATATAAGGTTTGTTCTAGTTTTATTTTTTTGGCCCATGGTGGTTTTTTGAGTATGGAGTTTTATCTACATAGTTGCAGTCATGTATGCTTCAGTGAAGGCACAGCTTAATAGAAGGTGCATTTTTATCTTTTCTGTAAAGTTTTTGTGCAGTATCTTTTCCTCTTCTTTACTGTATCCCTGTGGGAACAAGATGTGTATCTTTCTTGATGAAGCTACTGCACGGGCTGAGCCCTTTTGTTCTTAAAAAGTGTTATTCATGGAGTTAAACAGAATTAGTCTTTGTCCTACTGACAGTTCTCAAAGCCTGGCTAATTAAGATGATCAGTGCTTGCATAACTAGGGCTTAACAAAGTCCAGATGTTCCTGTATTTCAGGCACACCTGCACGTTTTCCCCTCTGTGAAGCAAGACACTGAGGGTGAAAAGTTCTTGACTTCTCTCTTTATCTAATTCTAGGTCTGCACTTGGAAATGTTTTCCATATTCTTGAAGTTTTTATACACTCATGGGATTTTTTTTTTTTTTTGGTTGTGTGCTTTTCCTTTCCTTTCCCTAAATCTGCTGACGGCACTCCCAAATCTTTATCCCATTTTCTGAATTGTGTTATCTGCTTCCTCCAGAGATGGTTTGATAAAAATCTGGTTTCCAGTTCTCTCCATGTTTCAGGCTTCTGTGTGGAAGAGAACATCATTTAATGAACCTCTGTTTGTGGTCTTTCTTGCTTTTGTATATGGTATTAATTTCAAATGCTCCTCAATATTTTATTTCTTTTTCTCTACTGAAATAAATTTATATTGAGGCATTGGAAGTGCTGTATCACAGACTAGCTAGAGATTCATTCTCTCATGGCCTCTGGAATTATGTGAAACTCACATTGTTTTCTATAATAGAGTTACAGAAATAATTACTTTTTTCCTTGTTTTGTTTAAACTTTTCCCAAAACTGTTGTTTCTACATACTTTCTTTCTTAAACCTTTATCCTTCTTTCTTGTAGCCAAGTCACAGAGCTGATGGGGATATCTAGATGCTCCTTCCCATGCTGAACAGTCACCACTTCTTAAAGGCTGATCTGGTGAAGGAGTGTAAAATCTCCCAGGAGAGTCTGAGAGCAAAGTATTTCCTGTTTATTGGCATTAACACAACAAAAGAAAACATAAAATAAAACTTATTTGGAAGAGTTGTGCTCCAGTCTCCCATTGGTGTGAGTCAGGATAACTCTGTTTAATTTAATGTGATGAGGTAAGAATTGATCCCAGGGACAGGTGTGATGTGAATTCCCAGAAAAACACTTGGGAGGGGAGACTTTGCCTTTTTAGTGTCACAGGCTAGTCCTTCATCCTGAACTGTGTAGTGTCCCCACTGTGTCCTCTTCCTTTGTACCACAGGTACCACTGTTTGGATGGAGTTTCAGATGTTTTTTGCTGTCCCTCCTCTCCTTGGGTTCCCTGTTCCTGCGTGGGGATGAGTGTCAGTACTGGATCCCTGCTCTGAGCGAGAGTCAGATGGGTCAGACATGGGACATGTCATGTCAAGGATGTTTTTCCCAGTCATTTTGTTGCTGTTTTGTTTTTAATGCTAAAATGAAGAAGTGAGGAGTTTAATATTTCAAGATGGTAATTTAAATAGCTGCAGCTCCCAAAAACGTGGGAAAGACATGTTTTGAGACCGGCTTTGCAAAGCTCTTTTAGTCAACTGTACATCAGAGGGTATGCTCTATGGCATTCCATCCTTCCCATGTAAACACTGGGGAGGGAGAGGTCACAGAAACAGGCTTTGCAGCTGCTGCAAAGCCACTCTTTGGTTTTTACTGTCCAGAGCAATCCATCTGTAGGAATGTTGGTGCCAGCACAGCGAGTGCTGGCGGCGCGTGACGGTGAGTACGGGTGACTCTGGGAGCACCTGAGGAGTGACTGCTCTGGCTGCTGCCTAGGGAAGGCACAGGGGAAATAGCATTCTCCAGAGACAAACACTGGATTTTCTGGGACCTGGGGTGGAGAGTGGGGGGGTGGGGGGGGGGTTTCTTCCTCCCTATACCCCACATCTTATCTTGCTTGTTTCTCTGTCCCTTGCCTACCTTCTGGCCAAACTCGACTTTGTAATTCTTCTCTTTTTCCTGCTTGGCCATGTTTTCTCGTGGGTTTGAATTTGTACCTAGTTTTGCACAGAACATAGCAAGGATGCAAGACCTGTTGGTTAGGAGGTTTTTCAGAGTATGAGGCAGAGACTGAAAGTGAAGTGGTATTGGGTTGGTACACCTATGTGCCCAAAATAACTTCAGGCCTTTAAAACTAGGCAGTAAGAAATAAATTGTAATGGAGGAAAAAGAAAATCTGTGCAAATATTTTGACAGTGAAGGTGACTGACCAGTAGAGCAACTTTCTAAATGTGCAGTGGGTTGGCTTTGGTTCTCCATCCTTGAAAGTTGCTTAAGTTAAGAAACGCTCAGATTCAAATTTTATTAATTCAAGTGAATCCTGCAACCTCTGATCTACAGGTTAGACAAGTTGTTGGCATTCTTCATTTCTGGGCTGATGAGGCTTGACGCTGTCATTCATCCTTCTCCCAGAGCTGTTAGCAAGCTAGAGCTTCAGGGAAACAAATCTTCATTCAGGTTTGTAATAAAACATGCTCTAATCACAATGAACAAAATCCCTGTGTCTGCAGAGGCACAGACCTACGCCCTACCTCACTGTGAGTTCGAGCTTAATTGAAAATACAGAAGATGGAGGAGAGCCTCTTTCTTCTTCCATGGTGGATTGATTTGGTTCACTGTGTTTTTAGAAAGGTTTTGTTAGGCTTTTGTTGGTATAGCTAAACAGCCTGTTGTCAGCTGTGGTGAACATCTATTGGTAGATAACGAAGCTTTATTTAATATCAGTCATGAAAATCATCAGGAAGATCACTGTTTGACTCTTAGTGATCTGAGAGATTGGTTTCCTCTTAAGTGGAGAAACTGTGGTTGAAATGTTCATCCATGTGGGTCTGTTCTAGTAGTGGCTGTTATCTTACAGTCCTTGAAGACTTTTCCTAATGTTTTTAAATTTTCTTCAAAATCAACAAAAATTGTTAGAAGTCCATTATCTGTATGAGGAAATTATAATAAGAACAAGGGAGAAAAGTTTATATAGGCAATTCTTATATACAATCATGAATAAAATGGCTTTTAAAACTTTTTTAAAATGTATAATAAAATCAGCAGGATGTACATGAAGTGTATTTCTCCAGGGCTTGTTACTTTATAAATGCACCATTGACTAAAAACTATGTTAAATCAAATTAAGTCATATTTCTACAACTTAGATTGACTCCATTAGGTGTACTGTTCCTTGCTCTTTAATTATGACTCTTGTTTTCCATATGCCTTAGTCTTAAATGTATTCCACAGTAGCATAAAGACTGTTCCAGTAAAAGAATTAAATATTTATTCATGTTCTGTATTCTGTATTAAAGGACTTTTTTGTTTTCTTGTCTGTGACAGGGTAAATCTATTTTTATAACTACCCTTGGCCACAGCAGCATGTTCTGTACAAAGGTAGCTAACTGCACTGGCAGACACTCACAGTTCAAAAGAATACATTAGCACAAGAAGTGATGTTCCCTTTTGGATTCAGCTTGTATCAACATGTGTACGTGGTGCTCTCTCTGTGCCTGCCTCAGCCCTCCCCTGCATTTCTGCTGCTGGTGGTGCAGTTGTTTCTTAGGCTACCTCAGCTTTGGCCTCTGTACCATCCCAGTTGTGTGTTCTAACAAAAAAACCCATGAGTTTTGGCAGTCAGTGCAGCTTCTTTTCTTTTTTCTTTGGTTTTTTTTTTTCTTTTTCTGAGAAAGCAGGTTTTGGGCAATTATGCAGTTCAGTTGATTAAATTACATAATTTAGGGAAAGGATGAGAAGAGCAAAAACTTTATTTTCCAAGAACCACTGTAATGAGACACAAAGTGTGTTTACAAAACTGTGTTGGTAGTTACTGGGATGAGACACCCTTATCCCTGCCTTGGGAGATGCCATCTGTTTTGCGTAACCCTTGTGGCCATTTCTGTGTCCACTGATCCAGTTGCATGCATTTCAGCATGAGCATCTTGGACATTCTCGTCAGAAATTTGGTTGCTGTTAGTTAGAATCAAGCCAGTGAGTATTGAGGTGCCACACCCTGACAGATGCACAGCTCTGACAGATCTCCAAGACCTGCCTGGTTGTAATGAGTTGTTAAGTGAGCTGACAACTGTGGATGGTATCATATGAAACAAAAAAGTCTTGTTTCTCTTCTGGAAGAATTGAGTTCTTCCTACCTATGTTTTCTCATAAACAGAATTGATTACAGCTGACTCTTGCCTCCTTCCCTCTTGGGGTGATGGGACCATCATGGAGATGAGAATGAGGCCCAGTATATGCATACATGCCTTGTTTGCTTAAACTTAAGGAGAGCAAAATCTCCAACAGGAATTATGTCAAAATACTGATACATTAATTCAAAGTTCTAAAGTAAAACCCAGAAAATATAAAGAAATGTGGTCATGTGAATCTACCTTTGTATATCTTCCTAGCTTTCTGCTTCTCATGTTCATAATTTTATTTCCTTTTCCCAGAGTAACCATTTTTTAATTGTAGCTACATAGCAGTTTAAGGAGTTAGTAGACAGTAGGAGCAGGGAAACAATAAAGCAAGAAACACCAAAAGAGAAAGACTGCGTCCAGTTATTTACTTTGTGTTACAACACAGACTGCCTTTATATCAGTTCCCTTTGAAAGTTAGTGTTTAGTGAGTAATTATTCAGGGCGATGTGTCAGAGGAGCTAGCGGCCCTTTCCTGACAGAACCAAGCCTTAATTTTTAAAATATTTGAAATACTGCAGTTGAGTGTTGAGGGGCCACAATTGTTTCTTCCTCAAGTACTGGAGTTTCGATGTCCCTCTGGCTTCTGCCGCAGCCGTGGGTGTGGAGGAGCAGGTCAGCAGTGAGGAGGTTCCTCAGGGCTTTGCCAGGAGCTGAAGGTGTGTGTTTTGGGGTTACTGATTGCCCCCACTGTGTGATTACATCACTCCAGGATTGGATTTAAGCTGTAAATTTAGAGGAATTGCCTAACTTGGCTGAAGTGAATGCTGCTTTTCTGGCCAGGTAGCTGAAGTAGTCTGACCCTTTGGGTCGAGCCTTTTACCTTCTAGTAAGCAAAGAAGAAAATTTACCTCAGCTCAAGATACTAAATTTCAGATTTTATTGACCTAAACTAGTAGCAGGCTTTTGAATTCTGAGAACTCAAAATCACAGCATGCCAAGTTATCACTGTTCCAGTTTACGCAATGACTTAGGAGAAGAGAGAGAATTAAAGAGCAAATGTATAAAATAACAGCCCTACAAAATGAAAGCAGGGGCTAAGAATGAGCTGTGTCCCGGGATGTTTGTAGAGACAAAACCCACACCCCAGAGGGCAAAAAATGCAGCCTGGCCCTCAGAATCTGTGCTTGATCATTGTTGTAGGAAGTGGAGGAAGCTGTGCTACAAGGAATTATCAAAATTTAGAACATCTGTATTGTTATTTTCAGGAATTATTATTCCCTGCTTGCCAAAGAAATGGCTGTTTAATCTGTCTTTCTGGATATCCATCATTTTACCATGGCTGGCTACCAGTCACCATGAGATAAAGAAGGAGAAATCATTAACTTCCATCATTACCATTAAAATTATTAAGACCCCAAAAGTAAAGAAGGGCCGGCATTATTTAATACAGATTTTATTGCAAGATCTGTTTTCTTAACTTTATTATTAGAAGATTTGACACTTTGGGAGGACAAAGCATGACTTATTAACAGACAATGCCGCAAAATAATTTTAGTGAATGTTGTGAATGTTCTCTAAAGGAGACAAAGCATTTCCATTTAGAGCTGGTGTGTGCCCCCGCTGCAGTTTTTAGAGCATTCAGCAGAGAGACCTCGTGCTGGAAACAAGGTGACAGAAAGTGGCTGAATTTCTGTTGTAGGTGTTTCGCTGTCTTTCTATAAAGAACATAGGAGTAAGGGTACTGTAGAGAGCATCATCAAAGAACAGCCCAATGCCTTAGGAGAAGTAGCTGTTTTTCCCAAGGCTGTGGGCTTCATCTGCTCAATCTTTGCTCTGTCGGAAACTGTGATGGAGACAAGCCTCTGTGAGCGCATGGCCTCCAAAGACTGGCTTCCAGTTTACAACTGCCTGCTGATTTCAGAGAGACATTTAATTATGGATTATTTATTGCGTCTTTTCTGTCTGGCCGCTGTTTTATCTGAAATATTTTGCTAGTTCTAGCTGAAAAAAAAAAAATCATGGCTGAAATGCATTGTAGTGGACTGTATAGCAATTCTTTAAATTGTGTCAGTATATTTACTTTTCAATCCCTATAAATGCTTGCTATTAGTATGTAGTTACTAGCTAATACAATTTTAAATTTCAATTGTTTTACTCCAAAAATGAGGATGTCTATTTGAGTCAGCCTACATGGAGTGCGTGGGGATGCATGAGAGAAAAAAGTGCAGTGAGGTTTTGGTGGATGGCCTCTTACAAGGCTCTTTTTGGTGAAGATTTCTACATCTTTATGGCTTGCTGATTCCTTTTCAGATATTGGAGAACCTACAACATATTGAAGGGTGGGCTGTTTATTTTCCCTGTGTTGTTTTTATGTACTGAAATATTGTAGTGAAAATAGCAGGGTGGGGTGTAATGAATGTTTTCAAAGACCTTCCTTTGAAAGAGGCTTTTTTCCAGCCCTTGGTGGTCACCACCCATTTTCCTGTGCTGTGCACGCCTCTCTCATTGTTCCTACCCACAAAGGCCCCTTGTGTGAACCTGTCAGCAACTGTGCCAGCTCAAAGAGCTGAAATCTCGTGAGATACTGGTCCAAGCCTGCTGAAGCACCAAGGTTTGCCCCCAGAAATGTCTGTGGGTATTGCCCAAGGCACTGTAACACAGAATTAGATCATAAAACTTGGGATTTGTCAACAGTGCTCAGCGTGACTCTCTGAGCTGTTTACGGCTGAGTGGGTTTGGGGCTGAAGTGTAGGTGCACATACCATTGATAGCAGTCATGCAATGGCAGTGCTTGTCCCTTGGGCTTGAAATAGAGCTTACTGAAAAATTGTCCCTGTTTGCCTACAGTTGTGCCATCTTGATAAATAATGCCACCTGTGGTTTGGTTTTGGCTGGGGATGTGGTCGGTGCCCCATGTGAAAAAGGAGGCTGGTTTTGAATTTAACTTCGGGGCCCACCCCCACCCCCAGCCTGCAAATTGCACTTCATTCACCTTTAGCTTTAACCCGTTGGTGAAGAGATAAAGCACATCCTTTCATATGTGTTTTTTAGAGTAGGTAAATAGTTGGGTTATCTGAAAACAGATCTTAGCAATACCTGCTGAGCCTTTGAGAAACAATGTGTATGGACCTCTAGATTAGCTGTCAAAATTGACTGATTACTACAAGTAATGCCCCAAGATAAGGATCTGCAGTCTCTCCAACACAAATCATTGATAGACATCTGGGGTTGTGCATTGTCATAACCAACTTTATCCCCACCACTGCTGTGTGATTGCAGCAGAGAAAAGCAGAGTGGTACATTTATCTCCCGCAAGAATAAAATTGTTTGTTTGAAAAGCAAGTTCAGTTTTGGCCAGTGTTGAAACAGTCATTCCTGTTGTGTTGTTTGGAGTGTTTGGTGCTAGGCCTTTTTTAGTCTGTGAGTTATCTCTGAAGCTTGCCTTGTCTTGGCTGGTGTCAGAGTTGATTGCCACAGGGAAGGAATCCATGATCTTGATGGAGCAGAGCAGTGCAAAACCAGTCTGGGGAGGGAAGACCTGAGCTGAGATGATTGGCTGGCCCACCGAGATTCGACCATAGGCTGTCTGTCCTCCTTGTTTCTCTCCAAATGTCCCTAATATTTGAGAAGATGGAGGATGTGTTTCACTGTTCTAAGTGGGCCTGCAGCAGCTTTACAAGGTGACACAGAGCTGTTTGACCCTCTCTGAGCAGCCCTGGTGCTTTTTGAGCATGCAGTGACTTGGAGCAGGATACTGCACCTCCTGAAAACTAAGCCACAATCATCTAGCCCTAATACAGGCAGCGGGTTGATAAGGCAAAAAGGCAGTGCTGCTGTCTGCTCTAGCAGCTGATCAGCAGCCTGGCATCTTCTCTGCACGCTGTGGGCCTCAGGTGGTTCCGTGGGACAGTGCTCTGCCCTGGGCACAAAGCTTTTGGCACATCCTCTGAGGGACCAGGCTTGTGCTGGCGTGGCAGCTGCGGGACAGGCTGGCACTCACAGCATCATAAAATAATCTAGGAAGAGATTAATGGCTGCCAAAATCCTAATACTTATCTTTCTGTTCAAGGTACTCATAAAACCAGGGTAAAAAAGGAAGAACATAAATCCTTAGACATTGTTTTGCTTACTGTGATTAAATTTATCAGACTCTGTTGACATATTGTGAACCTAAACGCTTTAAAAAATGTCAGTGCAGCCTCAGTGAGGTTTGCAACATTGAACTTCCAGAGTTCTACATAGTTGCTGTGATAACTTCAGTATTTGCAGTGATACCTTAAATTGCACTTGCAAAGTGTTTTTCTTTTAGCAGCTGCATTAAATGCAGTTAGTGGTATAAAATAGATGCCAGTGCTATGAACATTTTAAAACTGAATAGGTGTTACTGTCAGAGTGTTAGAGTGATGTGGTCTTACAGTGATATGGACTTAGTGATTCATAAATATGCTCAAAGACACCAAAATTTTGGTGTTCATTTGGGCCTAATCTCTTGATAGTATAATTGTAGTAGCCAAATCCTCTGTTGTTGTGCCAAGCATCCTAATGAGAATGGAAATGAGTTCCTCACTCTTAATGCAGACTCTTCCCTCCTCTGTCCCTGAGACACTCAGATTTCTCCTTTTTCTGTCATCTCACATTTGGTTTTAAACTTTGTTGAAAGAATTGCATCAACATTGGTATGGCAGTAGATGCCAAACTTTGCTGAACTAGCAGGGATTTGTCATTTAATGAGTATGTACAGGAACACAAGAAATTCCTCAAACAAGCCAAGGAGCTGGTGGTGAGTTACTGTAAGTTAGAGCAGCTTTAAAGGAAGGGTGGAAGATACTTAATTTCCTTATTTTTGTAATAACCCTTTCTGTTAGTAGCCTTTCTTGTTACCTTCGAACTCTCATTTCCTTTATTAACAGATTCCCCATTTTGTCATGCTTGGAGTTTGTTTTTTCTGTGTACTGGGTACTGTATCTCAGTGGGCAGCAGCTCTGCTTTAGCACTTGCCCTCCATGAACACTGGCTTTCGGGTTTTTTCATCTGCCTGAAAATAACTGCGTCCTTCCCTTTCCTTTTGCTCTTGCTGGTGTGCTGAACCTGGGCATCTGGTGTCTTCTGAGGCTTTAGAAATAGTTATTTTCACTGGAAAGAGAGGCATAAGGAGGGATCTGCATGGTACTGTGTATAAGTTTCCTGCACAGCTTTCATAGTTTGGTCTGAGTTCCTGGGCAGTGAGTAAATTGCTGCTTCTAGCACTTTTTATTTACCGATGGTCACTTTTATTACTTTAACGGAGGGAGCTTTCAAAAGCACAGCATGCTGTCCAGAATAAACTGCTTGTCAGGTAGAATGGTTACAAATACTTTTTAAAGGAATTTTAAGGCTAAGTAAGCATGACTGCTGGCTGCTTGGTGTCTGCAAGCACATCTCTGGGGCAGTCAAGTGGTGTGGTTCTGAGATAGCTATGGAGTGCCTCACAGTCAGCAAAACTCCTTTTAATTATTCTGGTTCAAAACAACTAGGGATTTTCCAAGCAGAAAGTAATGCAAAATACAAACTCAGCAAAAAAATGGATTTGCTAGTTTGAAATAAATATTTTTTCTTATCTAAGGTGTAATGCCTGTTAAAATATTTTTACCGAGTTTTTACAGGTTTTAATTTGAATATTTTTTATGCTAAGCATCTGATCTTTCATTTATGTGTACTGTAAAGTATTTTTCTTTCTTTGCATCCATAGAATGTATTTTCCTTTTTCTGCAAGTTAGCATTTGACGCTTTAACTCTAAACCATTTGAAATGAGCATTTACTACAGAAATTTCATGTGACTACTTAATTAACTCTGGATTCTTGACCTTTAAAGTGCTGAAGCTAGAAGCATTTAATAACCAGCCATTGGATATAAAGTAATATGCTTGTTGTTTTACTAGCTTGCATACATGGCAGTTTGAAGCAAAGTCCAAGGGTCACCAAAATCACGAAGTAAACTCGAGCGGGTCTGTCTGAACTGCACAATTCAAAGTGCTGTCCGGATGTGTCACACAGAGTGTAGGTACAAGTGAAGGCTACCGGGCTACTTACGAGATATTTTTCTGCAAGGTGTGCATTTCAATTCCTCTGAAAGCTTCTGTGATTTGGAGCCTGCACGGTGTAATTCAGTGCAGTTGCTGCACTGCTGAATCTTAAACAAGCGTATGTGTGTGTGTGTGTACACAACCTGAGTATCGACCCACATGGACTCGTGAAGAGCAGCGAAACCCTGAGCAGAAGATTGCTGTCCTGGCAAGTCCCCTCTGTCAGCCCAGAGGAGGCCACCAATGTCCTTGACAGAAGGGAGGACCCCTGACGCTGACTGCCTGGCACCCTCATCGGCTGAGTAGGTACCGAGGGCTTGGAGGGGCTTGGAGCAGCCTGCGGGAAGGACTGGGCAGATGTGTGGGGGAGGTGGTGGGCAGGGATTGCTGGTGGAGATGAAGTACTGGTGGGATTGAAACTGCAGAGAGTGAATGCAGTCACAGTCAGTGGAAACAGCACCGAAACCTCAGCTCAGTCCCTGGCTGAGGGTTGTGTGGGTGCCTAACCAAACTTTGGATCAGTGAGTGACGCCGTGTGCCGAAGCTCCCGTGTGGGGGGAGATTTATTTGCCCTGTTGTTTGTGGGGCTGATCCCTCCTGTCTCTGGGTCACAGGTACTTTCTGAGGATGCTGCAGGAGGGCAGTGACAGCAGTGCAGCCCCTGGCTGAGGCTGGCTGCCTCAGCTGTTGGAGCCCGGAGCTATTACAGCAGTGGGAGCTGGGAAGGCAATTCCTAAGCTGATATGGTGGTTTTGCAAGATTGTTTAAACCAGATGGGTTATGTGGGGCTTCAGGTTTTGCCAAGAAGTTGTCTTCTCTAAAGTCTCCTGTCCTGCAGTAAGAGAAGTTTCAGAAAGTCAGATTATGATCTTCACCTGGGGTGTGCAAGACCTTTGTCTGCAAGCATTCCTGCTGATTTCAGTGAAGCTGTGTTGCAAGTGCCTGCTGGACATGAGGAAAGAGATAGGAATCTGGCTCCTGGGATCCATGCAAGGCATTCCTACATCACCTGGGGTGTTTTCATCCAGTGGGATCAAGAGCTCTGTTCCTGGGTATGGGTCCCTACCCTTGGGACTAGTTTGTTTTCTGGATTGTACAGAGAAGCGTGGATAACTGCTTGTGAAAATTTGGAAACTTCACCTGGGAGCACAAATAGTTGCCAGTTGTTTGTCATCTTTTCTCACGTGCAATTGCCCATAAATTCTATTTTCAGAATGCAAACTAAACCCACCAGGAGGGAGTGGGAAATCATGTAAATAGCTGTCCTGAGGGTACAGTGCTGTACTTGTGTTCTGTATCACAGAACTGCCTGTGCCACCATTCCCAATGGCTTGCATGCCCATAAGCAGTGCAGCACCAGTGCATCATCCAGCAGCCCTGGGAGAGTCCTTGCGAAGCGGCACCTCCCTGTTCCTTTTCAAGTCCCCTGACCACCTTTTCTGTAGCGAAGTCCTGAATGGAGTCACCAGACCCATTGCTCAGTTTGACTTCCCCATTTCTAAAAGAAATTCGAGCTTCTCCATTCCTTTATTGGTTTACTGGGACCAGTTACTCTGTATTGCAGCGTGAGGGTGCATGTGCAGCTCAGTGGAGTTTTGTCCTGCTGGATCCTGGGACTCCTGAAGGAGCAGGTGTCCAGGAGCTCCCTGCAGGCTCTGGAGTTACCCCGGGGCTTTGGACCAGCTTACGGGAGGCTTGATTCGTGGTGGCTTTCTCTGCTCTTCCCTCTGCACTTTTAGAAATCTGTCAGTGAGCGAGGTTTCTGCTTGCGTCGCTGTCTCCAAGCAGTGACGCATGCGGGTGCTCTTTTTCTGCCACATAAGTGGGTGGTTTATGTGCTAGGAGGGAATGATTCATAAATTAGCTAGAGCCCAGGCCTTTTCTCCATTGCCCGAGGGATGTGTGAAGGGGTTCAGTGTCAGCCTGCCTTTCCTCCTGGCCTTCAGTCAGGCAGGGTGCTGAGCATTGCCACTGTCCTGCTGTGGGTGGTCCAGCCTCACCCAGGGTGAAATGCTAATCCCCCGTGGGGGTAACTGCAGATAGAATCATTAATGGCCTGCAGTCTGCAAATAAAAACCATGAAAATACTGCTTTTTGCAAAATTCAGTCACTCAACTGCAATTTTGGGAGTCTTTTGCAAGCAGGACAAGTAAGTGCAGAATGACCACGTTTGACATGGACATCCCTGGGAGGCACAGCAAGCAAGTGTAGAAGGAGGTCATGGGTGAAGAAGTGACATGGGAGTGTTTTGGGTCTTGGTGGGCTTACACTGCCCTGGCTACAATAGCAACGCAACTCGGAGTGCTGTGTGAGGGGAGATGGGGAGGAAAATTGAAGTGCAGGAAGCCGCAACGGGGAAATGCTTAATAGGCAAGTTGTTTGTTTATTTTAAATGAAAATGGATGAGCAAAAATGTCTTTTGAAAGCAACCAGGCAGGCTGATTCCTCCCCTTGTTTTCTGATGTGAGGGAGCTCTTGTGTGGTGTGTATTGAATGAAGAAGACAGAGATGTCTTTCTGCAGAGGACCTTAGCAAGACAGTCAGAAGCAGTGTTGAGGGGAAGCATCTGTAACAGAGAGAGAGAAAATCTTTCTCTGCTCATAGTGTTAATTATTAGAAACCTTGAGCAGCCCATGGTTATTGAAACTAGGTTGTTTCATTAGCCACACTTCAAAATTGTATTTACAGAGGTTAGAAAACTAAATATTTTTCTTTGTGGCTGGAGTGGTGTTATGCGAGACCCTGTCTTATACAACCTGTTTTTACTGTATAAATTGTGACCTGGCTTTGGCCTTGGTTCTTGAAGTTTCATATTTAAATGAGGAAGGATTGGATCTTGTTTTGCCCAAGTTGGTTCTAATGTGAAAATTGTAGCCTCTAGATTTAGAACAGAGCTCAAATATTTATGGTTGAAGTTATATTTTTCAAGCGACAATTGAAAACGCTCACAAATGCTGCTGCATGGGTTTTGTTCTGTTTGGTTTTGTTTTGCTTCTACTCTTTTATTTTCTTGGTATAATTAGAAACTGAGAAGATTTGTTCCCAGTCTAGCATCCGTATAGGCACAGAGTAGGCACATTTTTCTTTAGAGAGCAAGACATGTGTCTGAAAGTACTATTAGTATAAATATTGTAGATGACTCTCCTGTAGCCAGCACCTGCCCCAGGAGAACATGGGCATTTTCTGTTGCATCTTCTCTGTTTTAAGAAGGGACTTTTTTTCCCACATGTATGTAGTATGACTCTTACTTGGCAAGGCGAATAATGAGTTACTGTGGCCTTGTGAATATCCTTTAGATTCAAACTCATGTTGGTGTTCACTTCAGCAATGACCCTGAAGTAATCACTGAATTTGAATCCTGCCATTATACATTATGCGTGCAGGTCTCCTCCAGCACGTGCCTCCTGTAACAGAGACCATGTTATAAAACATTCACCTTGGGCAAAATAATTGTGAAAGAGGTTTGCTGGGGGCTGATCATGAATCTTGAGAAGATACTGTGAGAATCTGAGCCATCTTGCCCTGTTAGCACACCCACCTGTCTGATCCCACATATGTGCCCAGCTTCTTGTGTTTTGCAGCACAAGGGCTCTGCTGATGTGTTGTGAGCCCTCTCCTGCTTTGAATGATGTTATTGAGTGTCCTGCCTTATTGAGCCCCAGCAAACACCTTATTGTGACTTTACTCTTGCCATTTAATGCACATCCTGGCTATTTTTCCTTCTTACTAATTTATGAAGCCTCCTGTGGTTTCAATGCTAGAAGCTTTTGCAGGCTGTCTAGTTCTTCAAGAAACAGTAATCTTCTTTAGAATACTCCACTGTGGATTAATACTCTTTTTCTATTTTAGGCAGTTTTGCATGAGACCAACCATGATTGAAACAGTTTCTAGAATTAAGTAAGGCGATTAATACTTGTTTTCCTCATAATCTTCATGCATCAAAATATATTTATTGGAACTCCTTGTTTTGATAGGGTGGGGTTTTTTGGTTGATCCATTTTTAGTTTACAGGCTCATTATTTTATATTGATGTTGGAGAAAACAAGTTATAAGCTGCTTTATTTTTGGGAGTTTCGCGAATGGAGAGAGGTGCTGCTGGTGATTCTAGAAATGAATGTGCAGCCAAAACAACAAAAACAGTGGAACTGATCTACTTAGCACCGTGTTCTTTTCTCGGTCAAGTGGCGCTGGCGGATTGCTGCTAGAGTGTGCCTGAAAAGAAATGTATTTTGCATTGGTGTGACTGTGATTCTCAGCTGCAAAATCTCAACTCATGAAAGTGTGGGAACTTTTCATATCAGCAGAGCTCAGTGGGGTTGAAATGGCTCATGGTTTTAACTGGACTCATGTCTTGAAATAAGAATTGTACTTCATTAAAGAACATTAGAGTCAGTAGAGTTCTTAAAATGCCCTATCCCAGAACCATTATAAATGTATTCCTTGTGCTTCTCACATGTTAAATTTAGCTTTATGTCCCTTGGTGGCTAAAGTTTGCATACTTGCTTCATAAAATGTCTTCCCCTTTGTTATTTCCTGCCCTTCTGTTCTCCATGGAGTTTGAAGAAGGTTGGCTCTATTGGTTATGTTATTTTACTCAAGAAGGAATCTATTTTCAAAGACAATGGAGAGATGGTGATTTAATTAGAACAGCTTCTCCAAAGAAGAGCTCTCTTGCAAGCAACAGTATTTTACATTTTGTGCCCGTCCTGGTCAAAGAAACAAGACTTTCTGGACAGTTTTGGATTAAGAGCTGAGACAGTTCTATAGACAACACAATTTGATACTCTGCTACTCTTTAATTTTAATGTAGAGTGCAGCCATTGAAACTCCACAACATTGTTGTATCTATGGCACAGCCATATTCACTGTAATTATTCTAGCTTCAAAATGGATTGCCACTGTGTCCCAGAGTAAGTAAATTTAGACTGAACAAATAAAAAAAATTATTCTTACTGTTTCCTGAATCCCAGAAGTAATAGTTTGCTGTTTCATTTTGAATCTAAGGCAGATCTCAGTCATGTTGTACTCCGTGGGGATTCAGGGTGTTCAAAGGCTGACACATGTACAATAAGAGCCCTTTCCAGCTAATTCCCATTTAAAGGGCACAAATAGGTATTAGAGTTTGACTAATTGATTTCAAACACCTGACAAAATGGATTCATTGCTGAGAAGATACACTCTTATAAATGCCTCTCAAGTTGTGAACTGCATTTCAAGAAATGCTTTTTCCTTTCTCTTCTTTACCTCTCAGGAGCAGTTCCGAACGGAGGAAGGAGAAATCAAGAGATGCAGCAAGATGCAGAAGAAGCAAAGAGACCGAGGTTTTCTATGAACTGGCACATGAGTTGCCCCTGCCCCACAACATCAGCTCCCACCTGGACAAGGCATCCATAATGCGCTTGGCAATCAGTTTCCTACGGACTCATAAACTTTTGTCTTCAGGTAAGATCCAGCTAAAAGGAGTTAGTTGTCAGGGCTGGCTGATGGCAGCTTGGTGAGATTATACATGCTCATCTCTGGCTACTGGGTCACCCAGATAACAATTAGTGCAGGTTTTTTGCCTCTCTAAATAAAACCTCTGAGAACTCTTGAATGTGGTTTGTTAATCTCAGTTACAAGATTTTGAGCTTTTAAGAGTTTAATCAGAATTCAAACATATGCCTTAAGCTTCCATGCTGAAACAAATAAGTTTTGATTTGGCATGGCAAGCATGTTTGTGCCTGCACAGTCAAACAGCAGCTGGGACACTCTGAAGGTCCAGTACTTTGTTAAAAAGGAGTAATTGTGCTATCCACTGGCAATGAGTGGCAGGTAGGTTGTTTAAAACAAGCTATATTAAGATAGCTGAAGCAACTTCTAAATACTTGATGTGAGTGGATTCTATGCAATCAGAGTCTTGCTCGTGTTAGACTAGTAGGAAACATGAACAAGCATAATTTTTATAGTCTGTGAAAACTGATAAAATTAGGAATACTCTTATTTCCCCCCTATACTTGAATAACCACTTTGATGGAAATATGTGGCTTGAGTAGCCTGTAAGATCAATGAAAACAACTGATGTTTCCAGAACTTTCACACGGTGACCTATGAGTGTTAAGAATACATTAAGAAAACAATGCCTGCATTGTTTGTGAACGGTAACCCCAAAATTTTGTCTTTTCCTTTATTAATGGCAAGATTCCCAATAAGGTCACGATTGCACTTCCTCTCCTCAGAAAAGTTGAGTCATACGAGAGCAATTACTTAAATAAATGTTATTAGGAAACATCCCATTTTGTGGTTGAATTTGCTGTTGGTTAGTCTGAAATATGCCAAATTCAATTCTGCTTCTGTGCACTCTGTAATTTCTTGTAGCGCTTTTGGTTTTTGCTGAAGCCTACCGTATAAAATGTAGGTATTTTCATCTTAGCTTATAGAATGAGGTTCTGTCATCTGCTTCTGTGAAAAGTTTGTGCTGAACTGTGTTTGGGAATCATCTCTGATTTTGTCATGTAGCTAACACTTGAAGAAGTTGCGTAAATAGGTAAATGTTCTTAAACAAAGCCAAATTGTTAGGAACTTTCTCATAAAAACACAGCCTCAGCTTTTCAAATATTTATATGGCATGAACTGGAGACTGACACAGCATAGTAAAAGTAAACTTCTGAAAGGCTGTAACTGATATTACAAGTAATGTGCGTGCCTGTGAAAATTGATGTGAAATAGTTGGATGAAGTCATCATCAGAAAAATACATTTGCTTACATGCTAAGATTAAAGTGAACTTTTCAAATGAATTTTCATTTCTCAGTGAGGAAAAAACTACTAATGCATTTATTTTGATGCTTCTATAGTGTTAAGGCTTAAATTCATTATTTGATAGTGATGACAATTCAGTATATTTCTGAGACATATATCTGGGACAATGTTTGAAAAACAGTGTGATTCAGGAGGACAATTTACATTTTCTTGAAGTACCACCAGTACCCAGCAGCAGAAAAGAATCTGGAAATAAAATGTTACAGCAGCGACAGGCTGTGCTTTAATATTTCATGCTTTCTCTGTGTTAATTATTGCTTAATTGGATGCATTCTCTTTCTCAGTCTAAATATTAACTTGGAGTAAATCCTATCATTAAAATTGTGTTGTTAAGCTAATGCAGATTTGTCTGTGGCTGCATCTTTAGGCATTAGAGGTGCAGATAAGGGTTTCAAAATCTTAGATGCTTATCTTCTGAGAAACTGAACTTAAGGGACTTCAAAAGGATGGATTTCCTGGAAGTTTTGAGTATTATTTTCTGATAATGAAAATACAGTAAAATTAAAGAACTCAAGTCCGAAAACCTTGTCTGCTGTTCTGAGTATAACTAACATATCAATTAAATTTCCTGTCTTTGTGGACCTCTGAACAATGTCAGTCTTTATAATGACTCTGGCTTTCACTAGAAGGCCATCCAATTTAATTCAGGGTGGTAGATTTTGATGCAGCTGGCAGCTCACAGATCAAGAGGTTTGCTGCTAACGTATCCTGTTTTGACAAATGTGAAGCAAGATGGAAAATTGGCTCGGGTGATATTTGTGCAGGTTCTGTTCTTGCTTCTTCTTTGGACCCTTCCTGAGTCCCAAGCAAAGCTGCAGCAAAGGTTTCATGTGCGTGTTTAGCAACCTGGAATTTGACCATAGATTTACTGTTACATTTGAAAACTCTGATTTGACTGACAGGGAGCCTGAGGAGCACTATGTCACCTCTTGATGAATAAACTGGGAAATGGGGAGATGAGAGTGTATAGAGGCAAATGCCCACCTGAGCCTGCAAACTCCCTCTTTGCTTTCTGTTGTCTTTATTGAAACGGTTTTGATTATTTGGGCTGGACACCTACTGTAAACTGGAGTTAAGTGAAACTATTTGTTTTGTCGGTAATTTGGACATTGAAATAACATTTGCTGCGGCTTGTAAAAAGCTTCAAAATGTGATGGAGGAAAAACTACTGCTTGATTACCATTTTTCTTGTTTCTAATTTAGTCTATCAAAACCTACTAGCACACCATATTTTCTTGTGAGGGACGATTTGTTTGTGGGCACGATTCTCAAACACATCTCTCTGTTTCAAGGCAATTTTGCCTGAAGCAGAGGGAACAATGCCTTTCCCAGGACTGTACCCTCATCTTTCTGCAAGCTGATGCTCCAGGTGGGATTTTGGAGATGGCCATAGGCAACTTGCCAGTCTCACTCCACTGGCATTGAGTGTCTCATGCCCTTTCCTATTATTCCCTGAGTTGGAATAGGGCTTTTCACTAGTGTAACTCGGGCTGTTTTATTAGCCGTGTCTGCATAATGATCATTTATCTGTTGGGAAGCCAAGACCCAGGGAAATCTATGCCCACATTCTTCCAGCAGGTGAATGGCAGAGCCCCTGAATCTGAGCCCTCATTGAGAGCTCTCCAGCTACGTGCCTCGAAAAATCCCGACTTCTGGATTGCAGAGTGCACGTCTCCTGCAGGCGTTGCAGGGCCCGGGCCCAGCCCTTGTATCCTATCATAATAGGAAATAGCTGGTTGTATATCTCAGAGTTCAAAAGGGTAAAAAATACCAGGTTTTGCTTTATAAAAGTTGCTGCTTTACTTAGTAACACGTTTCCCTTTGATTTTCACAGTAGGCAATTCTGTGTGGGAATGTTGGAGAGGAAGCCTTTAACATTTAGAAATGCGGGCTGTTCGTCTGACGGCCTGATTGAGATTAGTATCACAGGAAGCAAACTGAAACAATGGCTTTATAATACTGTTTCCATGTTGTGCACAGAACAGTACACGGTATAATTGGAATGCTAAGTAGAAATATTTAATTATGATCATCTTAAATATTTTTCAAGATGTCTCCTAATTCTGTTGGCATAATACATTTTTGCCATCATCACATTCAAATGTTTGGGATAAATTTAGAACTGATCTTAGTTCATTTCAAGTAAAGGTTTTAATCCCATGAAGTTGCTGCTGAAAATAGGCATTCTGATGGCTATCAGTAGTGGAGCTTTTGGATTTGGGATCTTATGTCTCTTAGTTTAGTCAGAAAAACTGTTAGCAGAACTTTTCCCATATTATTTTCTAGTATATCTAGTAAGTAAGGCTGGTGCTTTTTGGACAGCTAATAGGTGGCAAAAGAGAAATTATGGCCTTTGCTAAAGAACGGCTGCCTTGGTTAACAGATAACATTGTGATAATTGCTAAGGCTGCCTCAGATATTCTCTTTTTGTCTGACTGTGAGGAGGAGAATCCATTTTAGGAAGCCTCTATGCGCAGTGCCAATAATTTTAAGTGATTATTTGAACCATGCTGATGCTAAAGGTGTTACAGGAACCAGAACTCTTTAGTACGGTGAGTTTCTCTGTGCCAGGACTACAGACTTTTTAATCAGGCTAATCAGGCAAACACAATTTTATTGGCTTGCCTTAATCCCATCCCAACTGGGTGGTCACCCGGGTGTCTTTTCTGTGCAGAAATCCAGCAAAGGAAACTAGCTGGGAGTTGTTCTTGTGCAGGCAGACAGCAGCAGAAATGGGGAGGGAACAGGGATACAGACAGGAAGTTGTTTGGGAGAAGGGAGGCCACAAGGAAGCCAGTGTGAAGTTGTTTCAAGGGAGGGAGACAACAGAGCCGGAAAGCCAGCGGGGAGCAGAAGGGGAAAAAATAGCTTTTCTCTAGGCTTTTAAGGGAGAGGACAGACTGTAGGGAGAAGTGATGTGGGCATTGTTTTTGAATGTCTGGACAAGCTGCATCTAATGTCAGACCATTGTGGCATAAAACACTGCTTTAAAAATAGCATGTCTACTTGGTTGCTTTTACTAAATTGGAAAAATAGTTTTATGCCAATCATGCTGCTGGGAATGAGAGTGAGCTGGGTGCTGAGTGCTTCAGCTGCTTGAAGTGATGTCCCCTCCCAGGGGAAGGTGCACCCAAAGGTCCTGTGGGACTGAAAGCCTGGTCTGATGGGGTGCTGTGTTCCCAACATTCAACACTGATGGCTGCAGGACTCCAGGCGAGTTCCTGGGAGCAGCATCTGAATGATTCGGCTAGATACAAGCTCTGCAATCAAAACAACACTAACATAAGTGTTTTCTTTATCCAAGATTGCTTGTGCACTTGGAGATAAGAGCCCTTCAGGAAGCTTCAAGTTTAAGAGTAGCTTTTTCTTGATGTATCTAAATTGAAAGCTTTTATTGAACACATTGAAAATATCCCCTTGAACAGGATGTACTGCCCTGTCAAGACAGAAAAAAAAGGGGGGAAGAAAAGTCAGTCACTTTCCTTTGATGGAAAACAAGAAACCAGGAAGAGACAAGTCTGTCTCAAAGCTGCTCTCTCTGATGCAGGATGAAGCTGCTGTTAGATCTTCCCTAACTTCTGCCTGCTGGCGTCAGGCAGGTTTTTCAACCCTCTTCTGGAATGGCAGCTGTAGCCTGGTATCTCTTGTGCACAATATGTAAGCAACTTATTGGTACTTATAGGAACCAGGATGAGAGACAAAGCCAGGAAAATGTGCAGGTGATGGTGTGACCTCCAGCAGAAACACATTTTATCATTGTCTACCTCTGAACTGACCAGAAAGACCCCTTTGAGTCAGATCAAAGGTGTTGAGAGGAGTTATAGGCTGTTTGCTAGGAGGTTGTTTATACCTGCGCAGTTACTTCTTGTAAGGAGAAGCCTCATTTTTGAGCCTTCAGACTCGTTCCAAGAGGCTGGACTGAAGGAAATGAGCAAGCATCTACGGAAAAAGTGTTCTTAAACTTGGGAACAGTGCACATCCTGACAGTGAGAATTAATCAAAGCTTGTTTACAAAAGTTATTTTTAGCATAAAAGGTTATCATAAACACTGCAATAAGCATTTACCATTGCAGTTCAAAGTTTCTTGTCAATGAATAAATTCCATTTGTGGTTAGAAAATTTGTCAAAATAAATACTTACCAAAATTTAATACAGACTGAGACATGGACTGAAAAATACTGTATCAAAATCCAAGAAATACTGCCTTGGGGCAAAATGAAAAGTCCGTGACCCATCAAATGTTGGGACACAGGACACAGTTGCTCTGTTCCTGGTTCTCCTGTAGCTCTGACAGTCATCCCGGGAAGGCTACAGCACTTTTATGAGGCTTTTTGACATGTTTCAACATCTCCCAATCTCACCTAGACAGGGATTCTCCTCCTGTATAGGCTTCCCAGCGTTACATGAAAACAGTCTTGGCTGGGCTCCACCAATTTAGCTATAACATGAAAAACAATATTACAGCACTTCATTCTGCTGAATGTGCAGTTAATTTAAACTGGCATATTTGCAGTCCAGTCTTCCTGCTGTACTATCATGGTGCCTGAACTGAGGTACTCCCCTTAGTTGAGGGGAGGTGGAAAAAGGATAGAAACCCAAAACACATCCTTATTTCAAAATTTAACTAGCAGCTATTTTGAAACACAACACTAACAAAAAAAAAACAAAAACAACAACAACAAAAAAACCCAACAACCAAAAAACGAACACTCTAAAAATCTGAGTCCCACTGTTACCCTCCTTAAGACCTGCAGTAACCTGGCAAGTCTACATGATGTGCTGCTCTCTGGGTGAAGTGACCTCAGACCTACTTGAAAGGCTGAAGTTCTGCTCTCACCTCCTCATACTAACTTCCCACTTCCATTTAGTCCCAGCTTTCCCAAATATTTTCCATCTGAAGTTGAATTTTCTTATGCTAATCCTCCGGTTCAGCCCCAAGGTAAATTAATGAAGACAGTTTAAAGCAAAGTGAAACACAATAGAGATTTCAGGGAGGAGCTTGCAGTAGCTATGCCATTATTTGTTTTGCATCTGCAAAATAGATTCTTTGTAAAGCAAATTTTTGCTAGTGGCAGTGACTGAGTTGCTTCTGATGTATCACTCTCCTAAAGTGTGTATATCCTCTGTGTATTAGTAGGTAGTGGTTTCCACAGGAGAAAGGGAGCGTGCTCTAATGCTGACACTGCAGCCATAGGAGTGACTCCTATTTATTATTTATATTACTATAATTATACCAAGTTACCTGATACAGGGCATACCAGGGCAGCCACAGTGCAGCCCGGCATATTTCTGTGCTGCAGACTGAGGATCCTCAGGTAGCTGATCTGCTCCAGTGGGTTAGCACAGACAACACCTGGGACTGTCTTTGCAAAGAACCTGGAAACAAACACCTCCTTTGGAGTGTCCCCCAGAGCTGGAGCTGCCCTGAGTAGGCTGCTGGGGGCTGCTTACGAGGGACAGGCAAGGAATAGATGGGCAACAGCAGCAGAGTGGCTCTGGAGGTACTTGGCACCCCCCTTCATGTGCCTGATAGAGCCTGCAGTTTCCTCGTCTTTGAAACGTGAGCACGCCCTATTAAGTACTACAAGAAACCCATATCTGCCAGCTCCCCTTTCTTGCCCCAGCCCGTCTGCTGAGGAGAAAGGAGGGGGTGCAGTGGGGTTTATTGAGTTACCAGGAAGGCTGGAGTGTGTCTGCAAAACACCTTGGTTGTGCTTTTGGGTTAGGTTAGTCGGGGTGTACAGCCGCACAAAGTCTTCTCTCCCTCCTCCCTGTCCACATCACAGATGCCTCCAGCTGGACAAAGATAATTTTAATAAAAACAGTTGAACTCTGATCCCACAAACCCCTGTAACCACATGCTTTAAAGCTGACTATATCTTTAAGTGCTTTGCTGAGCTTGGACGTTAAGGGTTTGAACCTGCAGCCCTGATGTGAGTGATCCATGTCCTCTGTGTGTGTTTGTATAAGTAATATACTTTATATACATGGAAAAGCAAACTTAATCATCTGATAATACAAGTAAAGTGTTTGTCTTTCACTGTTGGAGGCATTTAAGAATACAAATGCTTTGAATAGCCTTCCTGCCTTTGAATGGTCATGTTTTGTTAATGCAAACTTAATGAGCTGGGAAAAAAAAAATGGAAAGGAGGGTCTGAGGTTAGAGCTGAAAAGTCATTTTTTCTCTGAACCCACACTTGGCTGATTGTCTTGGGCTATAGCCATGATCCCTGCTGAATAAACCATTTGTTTGCTTCCGGAAAAGTAAAAAAAGACCCTTGACATTCTTTACGCAGCAGAAACAAGCTTGGGAGCAGATGGTCACTTACCTCTTTTTTTCTTTTTACTTTTTTTTTAAACTTTTTTTTTTCCTTCCCTAAATGTCATTTTGGTCAAAGTGCATAGTATTCAAATATATTATTGTGTATTTTCTGTATTTTAAATGCTAGTCCTGATGTAATTTCCTGAAGTCATTTGCTTTGTATTGAGGAGGAACTGGCCCTTGCATGTGTAGCCAGAATTGCAGTGCAGGGACGTGAAATGATAAATTCCCAGCCTATGCTGGCCATCCCTGGAGAGTGTCCTCTCTTCCCTGCCACCAGACAGCCTTGTTGAGAGGCAAAGGGTGAGAGACCAAGTGCTCCCCATGGCTCCAGGGCTGAGTCCATGTCTTCCCTTGTTTTCATGATGCATGATGGGTGCTGCCAGGGGGTGATGTTGAGGAACAGGAGGATGCAGCAGCAGCAGCACCCAGCATCATTGTTGTCACCTCTCATCTGTTCCAAACAGTGCTCGGTGGGCTCTGCATTGCGAATGCTCATCTCTCTTGGTTTGCTTGCAGTCCATCCTCAGGCACTGGCAGATGCAGTTCCAGGACCTGAATAGATCAAACTTATCCTTTAATCATCACTCATTAGTACTTAAAAGTAAAAACTGTATTAGTTTGGCTCAGCCTCTTCCTTATTCAAAAAAGTAACAAACCCAAACCATATAAAGATTTACAAAGCAATGCTTTATCCCTGTGTCTAAACTTCCTGCAAAATGAGTATTTCAACAAGAAACATAAAGGAAAATTATCAATGCGCTGTTTCATTGAGGAAAAAGAACAAAAACTAATGACTTTTCACAAGTGCTAACAGTATGTGTACTACAGAACAAACTGTAAGCTGAAATTGCAACATTAAACCATCAAAGAAGAGCAGCTTCTGCAAGAAATTTGTTTGTGTCCCATGGTTCTTGTGAATAAGGCTGATGCAATTATGGTTGGAGCCTCTGGACAGCAAAATTGGTGGTGGGCCCAGCCTGGAGCACTCTTGTGCCACGAGGCAGGAGCAAAGAGAGCAGAATTGCTTCAGCACTTCTTTCATCATCCTTGCTGCCATAGCCTCTAAACCTTTGATTCAGATGGGATTTACTCATGGCCCTATATCTTGGAGTTGGTTATTCCTTATTCTGAGACCAGAAGGTGGGGGTTTTTTTCTCCTTTTACTTGCTTTTTCCTTTCAAAATCAGAGCCTTACTATGATATTTGCAATGACTGATCACAAATGTGCAGGCTAACTGACAAAACTGTAAAGATAAGCTCACCACAGCATGTCTGAGGTACAGGGACCAGATAAAATATCTGTAAGTGGTTTTGTAAAAAATAATTCCAGAAGTTTCACATAAAACATATCGAGAAATTAATGGGCCAGCTCCTGCACAGAAATTTTTCATTACTAGTTGTCTGCACATCATTCCCTGACAGCTTCTTGTGGAAGCTGAGACATGCTTAAACACACAGGAGGGAAATGGGCATTTGTGTGACTGGCATCAGGAGGAGCAGTGCCTTCCCCCTGCCCCCTTGCCTGCATTTTGGCCACCTGCTGCCTCCCCTGGAATGAGATGGGCTGTGTGGAGCACACACAACAAGGGCATCACGGAGCCATCGATTGTTGCTACACTGCACCAGGAAAATATATAACAAAAAAAATATAGCTGTAATGAATTTTCTAGCATGGCCTTAGGTTTCAGCTGAGCAGTGGCTTACCTTTCCCAGAAATTAGTAAGGTGCACTGGGTTCATGAATCTGCATAGGCAAACAACTGGGACGTAAATAGAGTCTGAGGTCTGCTCCTTGTAGGACAGGGGAAGTTTGGGTGCGTGATGAAGTTTGTCAGAGTTTGGTGGAGTGGAGCATAGGAAGTTCTGAGGTCTGCAGATGAAAAAGCAGGTAGCACTGGGAAATGTATCTGTGGTTTTCCGAGGAATACTGAAATTTATGGGATGACAAAGAGGTTCACCCAGAGTGAGTGACTTCAGTGCAGCAGTTTTCTACTTTTTCTATTTAAAGTAGTGTTAAGAGATGTGTCTACACAGAGTGAAGAGGTCTATTTAAGCATGCTTTGCAGAGCTTTATTTGAAGTTCAAAGAAAGCCTTACCTGATGGAAGAGTACTGCTAGATGTTTGTTAGGAATGCACAAATATATGTACTTTCTGTAGGACTTGCCCTCTACCTTGTTCATGTTAGGAGGCACAAATGTTGCATGTTGCCAAGAGAATGTGCACAAAGAAAATGGACTTCAGTCATCCGTGTCTGCAGGTGTTAGTGACTGAAAACACATCTTGCAGAAAGATGCAAAAGATGAAGAGAGGATCTTGCATTTGCCAGAACATTTAGAAAAGTGTCTCCTGCCTTTCTAGTGACAGGGGCATCCTTTTTATATGCTGTTCAGAAGGTCCCACCAGAAGAGGTTTGATGAAAGGAAATTTTAACAGCAGAAAAATATTTTGTCGCCTTGTAACTGGATGTGCTTGCGTTGAAAAAGTCTGGCTGGGGTGCTGAAGACATTAAATGCTTTTTTCTTCTTTTTTTTTCTCAGTATGTGCTGACAATGAGAATGATCTAGAGGCAGATCAGCAGATGGACAACTTGTACCTGAAAGCTTTGGAGGGGTTTATTGCGGTGGTGACACAGGATGGAGACATGATCTTTCTGTCAGAGAATGTCAACAAATATATGGGTCTTACCCAGGTAACTTGTTAGCTTACACTTTCCTCTCTTTGTGATACAACTATTATATCTAAATGCAGAAAACCTAGCTGTGTCACTGCAAAAAGGATTGGAAATAAAATTTCTCAGGCAGGTACCCTGCACAGCAAAAACACAGGTTGCAGGTTCCCTCTCCCTCCCTATCAAGCTGTAGTGTCTTCGGTGACTGCAGAGTTACCTTCCTAGATATTACTGGGGAGATGAGAAGGCATTTATTATACTTGTGCCTTAGGCTATGGGACAGAGGGGGTAGAGCAGCTCTTTTGGATCCCCCCTTTTCCGCTTTGTGGATTGGGAGCTTTCTTCTGTATTGAAAATAACAAGTGGTATTGACTGTTAACTGCACTGTGCAAATTCAAAGATAAGATAATTGTTCTGGGGAGAAAATGAGGAGTTATGCATAGAATAAACAAAGGGAGGGTTGTGGGAGTTGTGTCTGTGAGCATCCTATCCATTCACTTAGTTCTTGTGACCATTTTCATTTGAATTGTATCGAAAAACGGATAAATACTTCCAGTTGCTTTCATGTAGCTAAGTGTAGCTCCTAATTCTACACAGGTGGAACTCACTGGACACAGCATTTTTGACTTCACTCATCCGTGTGACCATGAAGAAATTCGAGAGAATCTGAGTCTGAAAAATGGTAATAACAAAAATACAGAAGTCCCTGTTTGCTTTTGAAATAATCAAATTAAGTAAATGGCTAGCAGTAGAGATCTGTTAGTCACAGTAAAGGGAATTTTCGTTCCTACAGTAATCATTAGCTGTTATTCAGTGCTTCACAGATTAGTTTTGTTTTACCAAATATGGCTTAAATATGATAGCACTAAGGAACTGGTTTTTTAGTACTTTCCTTTCATCATGTTTAGACAGGTATAATATTTTCAGTTGTAATGCTTTGGAAAGATTCATGTGCCACAAGCTAAAACATAGGTTTAAAATGCACAAAGTCCTATTTAAGTTCCACTTAAAGTTTTAGGTCTGAGCTCTACAAACTGCTCTGCAATGGTCAATGCATCTTTGATGGTCTCTGCAGGTAAATTGACTGAAAATTAGTCTGTTACTTCTGTTGAATCCTTCATGCTTAATAAGGAGAAAAAATCAAGAAGGAAAATGAGAAAACTCATTTGCCTTTTTCTTATACAGGTCCAGGCTTTGGAAAGAAAAGCAAAGAGATGTCGACTGAGCGTGACTTCTTCATGAGGATGAAATGCACTGTTACCAACAGAGGCAGAACTGTTAACCTGAAGTCTGCCACATGGAAGGTACCATATTTGAGCCAAATTAAGAGGGTTTGATTTTAAAAGACTTTTTTTTTGTGTAGAAAAAGTACATCTTAAGTTTGTTCCTCTTTATTTCAGGTTTTGCACTGCACTGGACAAGTTAAAGTGTATAACACTTGCCCTCCTCACACTCTGTGTGGGTATAAGGAGCCTCTTCTCACCTGCCTTATAATAATGTGTGAGCCTATTCAGCACCCCTCAAACATCGATATCCCCCTGGACAGCAAGACCTTCCTGAGCCGCCATAGCATGGACATGAAATTCACCTACTGTGATGACAGGTAAGCTCCACTGGTTTTTCCTTTCCAGAGGTGTTCTTATCTTCTTGAACAAAATAAGCAGTTCTTCCAAATGTCCTGTGTGGACCTGGTAAGCAAGGACTAAAATAAAATACAGCCTGTTACCAAAACGGCTATTTAGTGTCTCACTTAATCCACCTTAAAAATTTCAATTTGGGTGAAGTGGTGTTCCTGCTGTATTTCCTCCTCCTGCCAAGTGAGGAATTCAGTTTTACTGGCAGAAGATGAGGCAACTTGGGGCCACAAACATCAGCTTCTCATGGTTTAACAAACTGAAGGGTACACAGGATTTCTGTTGCCGTGTTTTAGAGAGCGTGTCCCATGGCACACTGTATGGACCTTAGTCAAGGACTGGTTTATGGTTGGTTTGGCCCAGGATGCTGTTATCAGTTAGCTGGCAAGTACTCCATGCTCTGCATTAACCAAGGCATCCAGATGCTCTGAAATGGAGTTGCAGCCTCTTGCTCAATGAAAAGCAAACAGCCTTTATTGGTTATCTCCCTGCGCCTTTTAGTGACGAAATGAAGGGGAGGGGAGGACCTTGGATCAGGCAAGGGGCTTGTCCTCTGCTCTCCACACTTCCCTCTTGAGTGAAAAAAAATGGAGATCCCTCCACCTGCTTCACATGCCCTGGGATCTCCATGGCATTTCATGCCATCTGCCTCTTCTCCCTGTCTATGTACTGTGATAACCTTCTGTGCATGTGAACAAGCCACGGATTCCTTCCCATGAAGTGTCTTCCTGTCCCCCATTTGCCCAGAAAGTTCTGTCTTTACTGCTGTGGATTTGGGGTTTGTTTTTGGTTTTTTAAGTTTATGAGGTCGTCCCTGAATTTAAGATGAACTTTTCTACCTAAAGAAATTGGTCTCCTGAAACTCAGAGATGCCAGCAACCTCTGGGGCCAGGAGGGTTATCAGTGAGATTATACATGTGCTTGTAATTTACAACAGAAACTCACAGGACCAACATCTTTGCTGTTTTCTTCAACCCTCGAAGGTTTCTTTAAACTTTGCTAAGTAAGATTATTTTTTAAACAATGTGATAAAGCAGTCATATAAAGTTGCAATGTTAGCAGCTGTGGACAAAAGCAAGATTGCAAGTGTGAAACTTGTGACTGACCATCTGACCTCTCTGAGAACTGAGCAGCAAGTGTGCTGTAACTAGAAATGGTCTCTGATGTAATCACAATCAGACTTTCTCCTTCGTTAATATTTTCAGCATGAAAATATAGAGATATCAATAGGATTTTGCTGCTGAAGGGAGAAGCAACAATATCGTAGTGACTCATTATAAAATCAGTATGCTCTGAAATACTGGGGCCATACAGTGGCAGGCTACAGGAGAGTGGCAGAGGATTTCGCTTTATTGCAGCATTCACATGTCTCTGCAAGACTTAATGCATAAGCCATTATAAATGGGAATTAGAGGGACTGATGCTATCCCATTAAAGATACACATGCTTATTTAAAAAATAATGATATATTATGCCCTGTCTTAAATAGTTGGTGTTTGATTTACAGGGTAAATGTTTCACATGGCAGTGAAACACAACAGCTTACTCTGGAGGATTGAACTCGTAGGGATTTTAGAGATTTTTTCACTAAAACCAAACTACAAAATAGCACATCTTTTACTAGATGGATGTTTCATTCCTGTTTTACGCAGATTTTGATAAAGGTGCTAAAAGCCAGGCAGGGCAGAGAAGGAGGAGAGCTCACAAACCTTTCAGGTTGCTCGCAGCAGATCCGCCTGGCCCCGCTTCCCTCCCAGAAGGATGTTGATTTCTCTCCAGCAGGTGACACATCACTAGACACTTAAAAATGCAAAACACTCAGCTGTTCTTATCAAATTCAGTGCTGCTAGACAAATAACATTGAAGGAGCAGCTTATGCCAAGAATGTAAATCCAGGCTGGGGAGTGGAGGAGGGAAGGCAGCATGTGCCAGTCAGATGCCTAAACTCTTTTCTTCATACTCTGTCCTTTCTGCAGCGACGCTGCGGGGCTGACACAGCTCATTGCTCCATAAGGGACAGTGTCTTTTCAGTTCAGGGCTGGTATCATTGAGGGCAGTGTGCCTCCTCTACCAGGCTTCTGCAGTGTTTCTGGTATCCTCTTTGCAGTTCATCTGGTGTGGACAGTGCATTAAGTTTTTATTTCCAAAGCACTCAGTCAAAAAAACTTCTGGATTTCTGAGTATAATCTCCTTAGAAGAGCTTGTAGCCACTGTCTGTCACAAAGCAACATGCAAAATACAGGCTAGCTACCTTACATTTTGTGACTAAAACTAGCTGACTTTTCCTCAGGAGTGTACAGGGTAGATGCAATATGAAGCAGGCAAGACTGGCCATCATTTAAAACATGTGAGACAGTAGCCCATATAATTTGCCTTCCAAAAATAAATTATGTATGAGGGCCTATGACTTGGCAGTTGTTAGGTGGGATATGTTTGTATTCTTAAAACAATTTTTGCAAGATGATGAGCCTGTAGAGGAATGTTTGTGGATATGAATAATAAATAAGGGTTGTTCTGTTAAATGCCTGCTTCAGTCATTCCTAGAGAGTGATTTAAAAATGTTCCCTTGCTCCACTTATCTTGGCTAAGTGGTTTACAGAAAGGATTATTTTAGCTGTAATACAGAAGTGCTGATCAGTGGAACAATTCAATAATCCAAGTAAGGGTTTAGTTCAGCTCCACAATGCTTGTGTGTCAGGAAAGATTGCCAGTGAGGGTGTTTTAGTCAGAAGGAAAGGCATGACTTCATACAAAGGCAATTGTGTTACCTTGGTGGCATTGCTACTGCTCAGTTTATCTTCATGTGCAGGGCCACGGGGCCAAGGAGGAGGTAGAAATAGTGGCAGTATCTTCCTGTTGTGGAAAAATCCACAAAACAAAAGTGAAAACTGTACTTTGAATTTGATCAAAACCCCCAAAACCGCTTCAGGTGCCTGAGCACGGATGGTTGGCCTGAGCCTTTATGCCTTAAGCACATCAAAGGAGCACCATATGTTGTGGATTGGAGAGAACCAGGGCTTCAAGAGCTGTGCCTTTAACCTTCATCCCTGCAAACTGTGCAGTGCTGGGAAGGGGAGGGGGAGGAAATTGAGTTTGTTTCCAGTTATGTCCCAGTAAATAAGAAATATGCAGGCACAGGACTTTGGATGAGGATTTAAGTCAATTTGTCTTTCGACCTATACTTGGGGAATATTTTTAAGTGAAATGAGAATGCAAGGAAGCATTTGAATGGACCTCCTGTCCTTTCATTCCCGTTCAGGGAAAATGCAGTATGGAGATAAGTGAAGTGGTGACATCTGAAACCAAAGATCCACATTTGACAAAACTGACTTTTGGTCTATGTCATATTTAAGAGTAAAATATGACCTACTTCTTTTGTTAATAACAAAATCTTGATTTAGGTAGACAAAACAAGTAAGAGTGACAGCCCCGGTGAAGATTTTAATGTATCTGTGTAGGTTTTTTGCCTTGCTGGGAAGATACACCTGACCAGGCCATCCATCCCACTCAGGAGTGGCCAGGGGTCCCAGGATTTTGCATTTTGGTTTGGTTTTTGGTTTTTGGGGTTTTTTTTTCTCATTGGCCTGGGTGAGAGTAGAAGCAGCCATGAATATTTTTGAGAGGAAATGTGGTTAGTTGGCAAGACTGCCTGCTCTAACAGGCTGACAGAGTGCTTTACCCCAGGCATAGTGTCTGTGTTGGGCTTTATTATTTCTTCTTTTTTTTTTTTTTAACTCGTTCTGCTTTAAGTATAACTTTGTTTTGTTTGTTCCCCTCAAGACCAATTTAACTTCAATAACTTGGTAACAGTTTGAATACAGAAAGACTTTGTTAAGAGATCCACACCCTCACACACACAGTCCACACAGGGCCCAATGAATATACACCCAGCTATTTTTTGTGAGCAGTAAACATTAGAGCCTGACTTCTCAGTCCTGAAGGTTCTTACCATACTATTTTAACTCAAGAAATGGCATACAACAAAAAGCTTTGTGCTCCTATAATGGGGCAGAAAAGCACAATTTTAAGAAAAACAAAAATACTTGAACTAACAAATCGTGTAGGAAATGCAGCCTTGAAGCAGTGAGTTTTGTTTGCTTTGCCATCTCTCAAAGAGTTAAAATAGGACAAAGTTGTACAAACCTAGAAATAGGATTGCTTGTTTCTTAATTACATACCCTTAGCACAAAACTTTGCCTTTATTCCATGTCCCAAAAATTAAATATTAAGATACTTCTATATTGAAGGGAAATTGAAATAGTGCTCAAAATGCACTTGAGTTGGGACAGATCTACTACTGCAGATGGCTATTGCCCAGCTCTTCACTGTGTTTTCTGAGATTTTGACCTCTGTACATCATGATGACAAGTTTAGCTCAGAAACCTGAAGTGCCAGTCTGGCAAAAATTAAGATTCCCTCAAAGGTATTTGTGTTCTCAGAAAAGAGTTGGTAATAGAAAAATAAACAGCCTCACAGTCCACCTGTTTTTTGCAACAAAAAATTATTATTATCTTACTAATTAGCATTCTACAGATGCGAAGGAAACACAAAGCCTACCGTGACAGGAATGCCATCCAAAACCACCATACAGTTTGTTTTCTAATTTTGTCATTCCACAGCTTGCACAAAAAGCAATTTTCTGTCTGGTGTCTAAACAAAAGTAGAAGTCTTGTGCCTGAACTCAGTTTTGTAAATGATCCTTTGGTATTATGGGACGTAGACGTTTTCCTGACTTTCTTAGCCATGTATTCGTCCTTCTCAGAGCTCCATGGGATGCCTTTTTCTTTGCCTTTAGCCCTCTGTGTGCTTACTTGGCATTTTATGTTGCTAAGAGGCTCCTGTGGAGACCACACAGAGTTTGGGGGTGCACCTCACTGGCAAGCCTCAAAGTGATGCTCAGGTGGCACAAGGACCTGTGCCAAAACAATCGCTGCCTCCTGGCCCAGGGCTGGTCAGCCTCCTGGCTGTGCCCAGTCTTCTTCTACAAACAACTTGAGAGAGCCACAGGATGGATGTGGTGGATACAGTGATGGCTGCCCACCTCAATCCTTGTTCATAATGAAACAGGCTAATCTGGTTTCCAGCCCTGCACAGCCTGCAGCGTACAAGATGGTTTTTTAAGCTTTTCAGGGTCAGCAGCACCACAGGAGGAATAAAGGAGGGTATGAACTGCTAATTCATGCACCCAAAACTAATAGAGATAACTACTGGAGAGAGGGCGTTTGTTATTAAATAGTGGTATTTAAAAATGTATTTAGGAAACACTGTTAGCCTGTTTTAGAGGATTTTTGTGAGTGGGAAAATGGAATATTCTACAATTTTGTTTTAAAACTCATGTCAATCTGAAGAGTCTTAAAAGAGAAGTGTAATGAATATGAATAGTGTTAGCAGATGAACAGATCAGTCAACAAGGGTATAGAGGCTGTTTAGCCATTTATTATTTTTTTTAAGTAAGTATTTTAAAACAATTACTCTTTATTAGGATTTCACTGTTACCAGGCATAGGTTTAGAACTTAGCCAGTGTTGTGGGGTTTGTGGGTAATTCTTTGATCTTTTTATCTTTCCAAGTAACATGTTGGTTATAGTAAAAAAGATACTACCAACCCACCACTTGCTAACTTCCATCCAAGATTACATTAGATCTAATTAGATTTGACATTGTCACAGCAGGATTGCTCTACAAGTTATTCTGTGCCATGGAATGACAAGAAGAGTAATTTTATAGTGAGGGTGCTCATTATGAACAGCAAGGAGCAGTTTGAGAAGGAGAATTACAGGACTGGAATACATACATTTTGCATAGAGATTACAATTCCCATATGAGAAGAGTCCCTCAGCCTGCTGTAACGTGTATTTTTTTGTTTGCTATCTCACTTCCACTGTTGACATCCATGAAGGCTGTAATGTGAGTTTAGATTTGCACTGGTGCTGCTGGCTGCATGGTGTTTCTGTTGTTTTCCCATTATATTCATTTCCTTTTCCTTCTCCCTGCTCAACCCCCACTTGGCTCTCAGCTCCAAGTGTCTGGATTAAGAGTAAATACTCAACTTCTTGAATTTTAAAATTCCTCCCCTTGCAATGAGCTCCAAACTAACTGGAATGGCTTTATGGTACTGTGCCATTACATAACCAAAGGCCATTGTTTCTGTTTTAAAGCCCATGTATTTACACTGATCCTGGCAAAAGCCTTTGGTCCCAGCTGGCTCTGAAAAGGCAAGCAGCATCTGTATTTGAGCCTTAATTTTATTAGGGCTCCTTCAGTATTTGTTGTTTTCTCCTGATGATTCAGCCTTGATGACCAACTCATTATGAGAACTACTTTTCAATAAGAAAGAAAAAACAGTTGTGGTTTCAGAAAAAAAAAGTTAGATTTGAGTGGGATGCAATGTAAAAAGCTCAGAAGCTTGTCAAAGAGAGTTTAAAAAACTCTTTGAAACCTGTATTCAAATATTTCCCCTTTGTTGGTCTAATTTTAAGTGTAAATAAAACTGGAAACATAAACAGAAGAATACATTTTTGAGGGGAATCCAATACAAGCTACAGCTTTTCCTTAACTGAAGTATTATAAACCCAGGTTTGTTCCATGGAAATGAAGGCAGAGCATAGTTTTCAGAGTGACAAAACCAAGGTGTCCTGGGGCTGTGAGCTATAGAGTTCTGTGGAGGCGAGGGAAAAGCTGACTCAATACCTTGGCGTTCAAGCCATACACAAAATACTCCCATCTTATTGGCCTTCCTTGCTGGAGGGGGATCCAGGAGAAGAATGCCATGCTCTAGCTCTGTTTGTTTTACAGTATTTACATGTCTGTCTTGTAAAGACACGCTTGTGTCTGGAGGGCTGGGCCAAAGCTGTCCTTCCATGGAGTACACAAATCTGAGGATGTCTCTTAAAAGTAGCAACACCACAAATCAAATGTGGTGGTGGCAGATAAAGCCATTCTGAGTGAGTTAGTGACAAGGCATAAAACCTGGGCACTGCTACTGACAGCTGTGAGGTGCTGCATGATGTGACCATTCCTTGCAAACCTCCCAGCTTTTAAAGGTTTATGACAGCTTCACAATCAGTTTGTGTCCTTTCTGCTGCTGTTCTCTGAATTACAGGTTATTATAAAAATTTTGAAGCTAGGAAGATGCTTCCAAAAGTGTCCCTGTGTAGTAAACCGGAAGATGATCTTTGCTTTTGAATGAATTTTTTCTGTACTTCTTTTAACTTACTGTGTTTCCTGTAAAATTGCATGTGATGTTATTTCTAATGGAAATACAGTGGTTTTCTTCCACCCCCTCATTAGAGAAAATCATCTGCAGTTTGATGACCTATTTTCATTGATTCAGGAACTTGTGAGAAATCCTGCCTTGCCTCAGAAAGACTCTGAAAAAATGGTCTAATTTTTGAGATCATAGCTTTCTTTGTGTAAAATCCTACTTAGTTTGTGGATTAGTCACCCAAGTAACCTAATCCATATGCCAAAGTTCTCAAATGATTGAGGAAAGACTAAGTAATGAGCATAATTTTTTTCCTTTTAACCGCCTGTAATTTCTCACATGGCATTTTTATTTTATTAAATGCAGTGGTTTAACCCTTTTGTGTATGATTTCAAAATGTACACATACTTTTAAACCTGGTGGCACCAACCACTATCCCCCTCACATGTATTTGATTTTGAATGGTGATTTTTTTGAGTTTCTGCATGTAGTGAACAGCTTGAGAACTTTGTCATTAACAAAACTTGATACATTCTATTAGTGATAGCATGCAATAGGCATAGGAATATTTGCAGTGCAAACACTGGCATCCTTAGGAATCTTTGTTCCAGCAGCAGCACAAGGCAGTTTATTCTGATCATGGAGACATATCAGAATGTGATCAGAAGTGTTCTACAGCTCCTCATGTTTTTGGAAGCTCAGAATTTCTCATATTGCTTTTTTAAATTCTGTTAGTCTAAGGACTTGAACTGATAGCTGCCCTGCACATGTAAGTATAAGGCCACAGTGACCTGAATTTTAAATACTTGTGTTGTTTTTTTCCCTTGAACAAGAATAACAGAGTTGATTGGATACCATCCAGAGGAGCTGCTGGGCCGTTCAGCATATGAGTTCTACCATGCCTTGGACTCGGAGAGTATGACCAAGAGTCATCAGAACTGTAAGTCACTCTGATTTTTCTTTTTAGTTTGTATATAAAGCATAAATTGTGGGTACCTCAATAAGTAGTTGAAAATACAAGTGCATTTTGTGTGTAGATACTCTCCAAGAGCAGTATTTAAACCAGGTTGCTGTGCTTGTCTACTTGAAATCTGCCACTGGTCCTTACAGAGGGCCTGGGTTTTGCCATAATTAAAACTAAACTTAGAGAGGAGAATCACTGTCTTTCTAAAGTACAGTGCAAGGTTCAGCTGAAAATTTGAAAAGCTGAGTTAGGCAGTTCTAGCGTGGTGAGAAATGCCAAGAAAAATGGGATTGTTCAGCCTGTAAAAGAGAAGGTATTGGGGTGACCTAATTGTGGCCTTTCAGTATCTGAAGGGAGCCTACAGCAAAAATGGAGAGGCAAAAATTTACAAGGGCCTGTAGTGACAGGACAAGGAGAAATGGCTTCAAGCTGACAGAGTTTAGATGAGATATTAGGAATAAAGTCTTTAGTATCGGGGTGGTGAGGCACTGGAACAGGTTGCCCAGACAGGCTGTGGCTTCCCCATTCCTGGAAGTGCTCAAAGCCAGGCTGGATGGGGCAGGTGCTGATGGGGCTGGAACTAGATGATCTTTAAGATCCCTTAAAGATCCCAAGCCATTCTATGATTATGTTTCTCATGTGCTGTTGGACTCAGCAGGCAGAGCTAAAGGCATATAGGAAGAGCTTATTGCAGTGTTTTTTCCAATGTCTCTCTTTTGCTACGAAATAACAGCTATCTTCCCCATCCAAAGTAGATGTGCAAGGAAATTTTCTAAAAGGGATATTCATTATACAAATAATACTCACTGCCAGGAACAGCTGCTTCTTGTTATTGCTATGCCTATGGGAACTGCCAGTTTTAGCTGTTCTTAAAGTGAAGTACCTGAATTATTCTGGGAGCAGAGATCAGATCCAAGATCCCTCTCTTCAGCAGGCCACACAGTTACAATTTCCATCTCTTTCACATCAGGTGTCTTAAAATAATTGGGTTTAAATCTTCAATCTCTGACCTTAAGAGTTAGTACTTTGGCTGGAGGCAAGGGGGTGCGTTAATGTACAAATGACATTTCCCACCCTTGACTGTTAGGGCCCCCCAAACCACTAAAACCTCTGCAGCTGCTCTTCATGGAGAAACAAAGCAAAGCATCCAGACTGGAACCTACAAGATCAGAAAAGAAAACAAACCCACACACCTTGTAGTTGTTCTGATGAAGGTGTATGAACTCAGGAAAAAGCCCCTGACTTAGGTCACGTTTGTAGGGAATTGCCCACCAAATAGATTTAAGAAAGTATTTCTGTACTTCCCAGGAGAAACTGCAGCAAAGCAGTCTGACCTTAAGGGGTTAGCTCCAATGGCAAAGATTCAGGAGAGTTTTAAGTTGAAATGTTTCTTGAAAGTGTTTGGCAGTGATGAAAGCTGTGTGCTGTAAAACAGTGTTGATATGAATCATCCTGTTTCCAAAGCTGCTTAAAAGAAAAAAATAAATCAGCCCATACTTAGTGAGAGTTATCTGGGAATGTAATTTTAAAATTATTTCTTAGGTAATATGTTAGTGTTTTTATCAGTAAAAATGAATAAGTGATATTTATAGATGGGATATTCATATCCTGTGCTAGGCTATTGAAAGTCATCCCATGAAATTGGGGGGGGTGCGCTGCACTGGTGCTTTTGAATCACTGATTTGGATTTCTAAGAATGGGACACCACCAGGGAGATAATAAAATGGGAACTGGAAATCCATTTGATAACGGGAAGGGGAGATGAGCAAGCCCTTGTTGGTTATCCCTATCTAATTTATCAAATGGGAACACTGAGTTACTTGTCCATGTAACGATTTCTGGAGAGTTTCTAGCACCCACCATTACCCACCAGGCATTAATAGATGCTGCTCCTCACTGCAACAATGCAGTTAACCTCACATAGTGCAGGGTGTGTGTCTCAATGCCATTTTTGCCCACTGAAAAGGGACTTTTCCTACGGATTTGCTGCAAGGTACAAGGTCTGATCAAGAAACAGAATGAGGGCAAGAGTAAATCTCAGAGGGGTGGTGTTACGGCAGCAAAAGTCCACAAAGCACTGCACAGGTTATAAATGTTTAGGATCAAACTGTTCCATAGGATTTACAATAGTACAGGATCAGCATGGATAATCTTTTTACTGTTGGAAGCACAGGACCAAAGTCTGTTGCTATGATAAATGTGGTTTCCCACAATAGAACCATCAGTTTAAATCACCAGCAAATCTGACCCCTTTAGTTTTTCTAAGATAAATAATTCTGTGTCTTCTTGGACCATCAGGCTTCTTACCAAGTCAAAGAGCAACCACAAAGATAAAGTAGCAGCAAGCTGTGACTTGACAAAACACACATAAACCCTTCAAATAGGAAATGCTTGGATTCCATTTTGTGTGCCATTGAGAGGCTGTCTAATGCACAGGGTAACCAAGCTTATACAGACCTTACTTGTTCTTCCAAGCATGTGGCTATAGAACTTATTCACTTTCACTGGCCATGTCCTTTTGTACATGGAAATATCCCCCTCAAAATTCATGTTCAGCACACACTTGCATTTATTAACCAATGATTTTTATTAGAAATAATGCTATGTGTAGAGTATACCTCCTTGCAGTAATGCAGTCATCAATTCTGACAGCGCCCACCAGTTGGTGTTGTAAAGATGCATAGGAAATAGAGGAAGTAGACTGAAGTTTGAAAAGAAAAACCTCAAATTAATCTCTTGCATAAAGCAGAACTCCTTTCCTTTCCTTCTTCCTAATTTAGTGATAAATCATGATTATTGCAGCTTTGCTGCTCTGCAGGGTTGGGTTTTTTTCCTGAGATGAAATAACCTCACGTTCAAGCAAGCCACGCTAGTGCTTGTTGTTCATGGTTGGAAGTGCAGTTGCAGAGTGAATAGGAGTCTTAATTAGTCATTATCATGTGGAAGATGGGCAGTGTTGGCAGTGTTTCACATAGCCTGGTTTTTACGTTAAGCAAGCAAGATGCAAACTTCTGTCTTACTACATAAATCTACGCAGGAGATTGACAGTAGAACTGTATCTTCTGATTCAGCAATTAAGAATCAATAATAATTTCCACTAAGAGTTGGTCTTGTTGCCATTAAAGCCAGTGGGAATTTTGCTGCTGACTTCAGTGGGGAGCGGAGTGTCACCATCTGGGACCTGCCACTTGGTAGTACACAGCAGAAGCTCAGCAAGCCTTCCAAGGGAATCATGGTTTTGTGCTTATTAAATTCATCCCTGCCTTCCCCCTCTCTCCACACACAAAGATAAAGAATATAATTGGAGCCTTCTTCATTGACATGTAACTAGTTCTGTACAGATACTGGTAATGTATACTTATAAGAACTAAAAAAACAGTAAAGAGAGAAGTGAGAAGTTCACTCTGAAGGCAAAACCTTAAATGTAGCATTGATAAAAAAGTCAGCAGTTACAAGTGTATTAGTAATTTATGAGATTACCCCATGGAAGGATTCTGCTGTACTTTATTATATCAGAACATGACATGCTTTGAATAATAATAATAAAAAAGATTAAAGCAGTAAAAAGCTTCTTTGTAATGTAACAGGCGCCTACACTGTAACTCTTATTGATGAGCTGATGATTAGGAAGCAGTGTAATTATGTTTCACAAGCAGAGCAGAACAGTCCAGTCACTAAAACACTTTGAAATGAAAGCCTTTTGATTTTGTTCCACCAGAAGTATTTAACCAATAAAAGTAATGTTCTACTTTGTCTAAATAAATTAAATGAAGGATGATTAAATACTCCTAGGAGGAAAACAAACAAACTTCAGAATTAGAAGGATAAACACAGCAACAATTATCTGCAAAACAGTTGTTGTATTTCACAGGCCTGGATTTGTACATTTGTGTGGTGGCAATGTAGGAGAGACTGACAATAAATAACTTCTGTTAATGGCCACATTCACAAGGAATTTTTCTCTAAAAAGACCATGGTATCAATTTTTCAGTCCTCCTGAGTCAAATTGCATTATTTCTAGGGCATTAGTTTGATAGCATGCCTCTTTTGGATGTAAGAGCTGTTTGAAAGGAAAGGTTGCCAATGTGTGGTCGAAGGTTTAGTTCAGCCAGTTCCCACTTCTGCTGCTATTCAGTGTGACTATGTCTGCTTACAAGCACAAGCTCTTAGCAGTGCAAGTACCTCTTGTCTGCTCCAGCCCTGATTTTTTGCCGTTGGTCGACATTATTTTTCTTTCACTGACAGCTTTGAACTACAACAGACAGGACATCATAAAACTTTACAAATCAGAAGTCCAAAGCTCCACTTCACACTTAAAACTCATTCTCTGCAAATATTGCAAAATATTATGGGGCTGCAGGGCTACAGATTTTACCCTTCAAACATCTAGAAGCTTTATCCCAAGTCCCTATTGACAATTTATTATTTGAGAATCAAACAAGTTCAAAAAACAGAGTTAAATAAACATTATTTGATTTAGTCAAGTGGGTCTTGGTTTCTTCTAGGCTGCTAATTCAAAGCTCTTGCAGAGGAACAACACAATTCAACTAGAGGGAGAAATACAGTGTTCAGTTTTTGTTGTTCTTTTTTTTATCTAGAAAAAGCAATCCTGTTTACTATTCTTAATTTTAGTACTTTTTTAAGAGTCATATTGCTACCATAAGATCTTAATTTTTAAAAAATCTTCATGAATGTAGCTTTTAAATCACTTAATTTTTATATTTATTGATTACCTAATTAAGTAAATTATTTATAGTTTCCTCAGTAAATTCACTTTTCTACAGATCAGTTTGGGAGCCCAGACTGAGATACTTCTACAACAGGGACTCAAAAGAAACATGTAGTCAGCAGGCATTATTTTAGGAGTTATTACATTTAACTTTTTAAATTCCACATTCTGGTCTGAAGATTCAGACCATCTCAAGAACTCAAATGCCAGAACTTAAATTTTCAATCTTGAGCAGAAGCCTCAAATGAACAGCCCCTTTCATGTCTAAAATGGCCAAATTTCCCCAAAGTCAAGCACATCCTTGCCCACAAATGCCTTAGTGCACTTCAGCATAATGAAAACTCAAAAGTGGGCGTATTTAAAACAAGTGTTGCACGTTATGCGTTCCTGTCCTGCTGCATTATTTATATCTCTGCCCCCTTTTCTTAGTGTGTACAAAAGGTCAAGTGGTGACGGGCCAGTACCGAATGCTTGCCAAGCACGGGGGATACGTATGGCTGGAGACCCAAGGAACAGTGATCTACAGCACCCGAAACCTGCAGCCCCAGTGCATTGTCTGCGTCAACTACGTGCTGAGGTGGGTTCAGGGCACACATCAGAGCACGCGTGCTCCCATGTGCTGGAGAAACACAATATTTGGAGGAACTTTTCAAGGGTCTATTTATTCAGCGTTGTTGTTCCGAAATCAGTGTAGTCATGTTTGTTCAGTCTTGTTTACTGATGTTAGACATTGATGAAAAATGCGGCATGCCTGTTCCCAAATGGCTGTTGAAATACACCATGGCCTTTCTCCTCTGCAGAGCGCCTGTATAAGGTCTGCACCAAAGATTTTATTGTGTAACACAACTGCTAATGTGTTTTGTTTTTCTAATGCTATGACTGAGAGATAAAACTAAGTAGTAATTGTATCGTATGTTGCTAGGAGAAGCTGTTTACAGCCTTAAAAATCAGGACCAATCAGAAGTTTTGCCTTCATTTGGCAAAACTCAAGTTTTTTTGGTTCTAGCTGGGGCCAAAATAGGAAATACTTATTTGAGTGATAGTCTAGGTCATTACAGCCTTGACTACATCCCTTTAAAAAGCAGAGCAACAAAGCCCTGAGTATTCCCACAGAAGCCCTGACCACACTCTCTGCGTCATCCGAGATGGTGGTGCTCAGCAACGCTGGAACTGTGCCTCGTCTGTCAAGAGCCTGGCATGCAACTGAGAGGCCAAAATGCTCCTATAGCCCCAGCTTCAGAGAGTCTGTCCTGCCTGCTTTATCCACATCTTTCATCTTTACAGTACAAAGTGCCTAAAACCTATTCTCTCCGTAGTGAAATTGAGAAGAACGATGTTGTGTTCTCCATGGACCAAACAGAATCACTCTTCAAGCCTCACCTGCTGACAATGAACAGTGCCTATGACAGCGGCATCCCTGCAACAGAGAAGAGTGACTTCTTGTTTACTAAGCTAAAGGAAGAACCAGAGGAACTTGCTCAGCTCGCACCAACACCTGGTGATGCCATTATTTCCCTGGATTTTGGTTAGTATTTGTATAAATTATTTTTGTGCAACAAAGAACCACATGTGAACCTACATTTAGAAACTTAATAGACGGGGTCTGTTTGCTGTGTGTACAAATTGGGAGTAATGGCTAAAAGAGCTCACATGCTCTCACACCAGTGGAAAATTTCTGTGAATGAGAGCAGAATCAGGCTTTCTAGCTGACTAAATAACATGCATTAAGTCTATGCCAACTTATTGTCATGGCAACTAGGAGCAGTGCTTACTTTTAATGAATAGCTGCAGTTATATCATAACACTGCACCAGCTAAAAGCATTCATTAATATTGTTAAAAACCCATCCAGGAACACAGAAGTTTGAGGAAGCCCCTGCCTTCACCAATGCTGTTTTGACACCAAACAAAGCATGGCCAGTGGAAGTGAAAAGCCACCCTGCTCAAGGTGAAACACTGACGATACCATCCTTTACAATGCCTCAGATTGCACCTGGCAGCAGTACTCCAAGTGCAAGCAGCAACAGTAGCTGTTCCACGGTAAGAAGAGCTTAAAAAAACCATTAAAAGCATTTTATGTTTCGTATGCAAATCCCATCAATATATGTAGATAACATTTTTGTGTTGCCAGTCCTGGCTCACTGCTTATTAGTAAGGCCCAGCTAATCTCTGTTCTTATACTGCATCATGCCTTAAGAATCAATAGCAAAAGTATCAAGTGGGAAAAATACCCTGGCTTCACATTGCAGTCATTTTCTCCCAGCTGTCCCTCAGTAATTACTGTAACATATAAAACAACTAGTAGGAGAACATGCTACCACCTTTCATGGAGTTAGCCTTTTATAAAATGCCAGTGTAAAACTGTGTGGCCATTGGGAGCATTGCCCCATTTTCTTTCTGTTAAGTAGAAGCTGTAGCTTTTAGGAAGCTTAGCCAATTCAGGCTCTTGAGAGCAGCTCCTGGGAGTTTCCTGCTAAAAGAATGAAAGTGATTTCATGGCACTGCCCCCAAGAGCTGAAGCCTCTCTTAAGAGGCACCCAGACTTAAGAAAAGCATGGAGGTATTCCTAAGCATCTTCTTTCTTGACAAAAGTATCTAATGGTGTGCATTCGATGTTCCTGGTCTAGGTTGCCAAGAAACATATAAAATAGGATGACAACTAGGTTCCTGTAATGGGTACCTATGTTCTGTACTGGCAATCTTGTGTCAGAGAAAAGCTTATCCTAGAAGAGGACGGTTTTGGGTTCTGAGGACACTGGCCATTCACTTTTTGTAGGAAAGATCTGTTACTGAATAACAGCATGGTATAAATGACACGATGCTAAGCCAGTACTGGGATCATCTTCCTGCTTATAACAAATTGTTGTTTCCATGCAGCCCAGCAGCCCAGGAGATTATTACAGTTCTGTGGATGAAGATCTTAAGATCGAGGTGATTGAAAAGCTTTTTGCCATGGACACAGAATCAAAAAGTCAGTGCACCTCCCAGGTAATGAACTATCTCTTCCAAAAGCCACCAAGATCAGTTCCCTGCTAGTAGACAGTACAGCTGCATGTTGTGTGTGCAGATACTGGAATACAGCATGTAAACTACATTTGCAATTGTACACCAAATCTCTGATGCACATTAACAAAACAGTGCACTTCCAAAAGCTGCCATGTCAATCTCTGTCCCTAACTCTCTGAAGCATGAGGTTTAGAGTGTCACTGTGGTGGCACTGCTAAGAAGAAAGAATCACCAAAGAGCTTTCAAAATTTGGAGGCTTCTGTAGTTGGATAAGAAATATAAGCAGCAGCAATTTGTTTTTAAATCCAGCTGAATGACTAATGAGTAAAAATCCTTTCTGGAACAAAATAGAAATAAATTAATTCTTTCAAAACAACCAGATGAGAGAGGAATGCCCCTCATAGCACATATCTCCTTTAACTACAAAATGAAAACTCATTTTAGATATATGCTTCCTCTCTTGCCTCTTGGAGGTTTTCCGAGAGACTTGAAAATTACATGCACATAAAGTAACATACAGTCTCCATCTCCTGCATTCTAATTATGGTGTAAGTGTTTATTTTCCCTGTAAATAAATAAACCCAATAACCCCTAACATTATGGCAAGTGAGTTAGTGAATGAAAGGTGTGAGTCTGATTCAGCTTATATAACTTTAGATACTTAATTGAAATGCCTTTGTGAAGAGCAGACAGGTACTGCTGAATGGTAATGCAGACCTCACAGTCATCTCCATCTATTAATCCTACAGAAAGTTTGGAGTGCTGGGGCCCACATTAGGTGCTTCAATTTGCCAACAAAATTTGCAGGCTTAGGTGGGCTGTAATATGTGTTCTGAAGAAATTTCATCTAAGTCTGGACATAGAAATGAAAGCAAAAGAAAGAGTGGACAGATAGGAGACAAGTGTGGAGCAGCATGAAACTCAGTGCAAGACTTTACATATGCAAATTTCAGTATTGTCAGATTCAACATCTGCTTGCTCAGTGTGTCCCACCACATCAGCTACTGTGGTGGGAAAAGTGCTGCAGGGGTGTTATGAGCTGACTGGGGGGCCAACACTGATTATCCTCTCTGTTCAGCCCTGGTCAAATGCCATGAGAAGTGAGTGTATGACTAGTTCTCCAAGGGAAAAAATAATACAGATTTATGTGTGATTTAGTCCTTTTGGCTAAATTTTTTCAACTTTCACATTTTTAGACACCTTTTTTATGTAGCTGGATTATGAGAAAGCTGTGTTTTCTATTTTAACATGAAAAAGCCTGAGGTTGAACTACATGCCAGATATTGTAGTCTTCGCAGACAAGTCATTCAAAGCTTAGTGAAATAATATCTACTTCAGATCACAGTGATGCTGGAGGCTGCATGCAAGCTGCTATAAAAATATTGCTCATCTGGGAGATTTTTTCCTTCAGTTTGTTGCCTTAATGTTGCTGCTGATGATATGATGAATATGTATGCTAACACACAAGTAAGACATCTTTAAACAGGACTTGGCTAGTTTCATTAGGTAAATTTGGCATACAGTGATTTGTCAGCTTTGCATCTATTAGTATTCCATAACACACTAACTGCCACAACAATTACTAACTTAGTTTCTTCATGAACTTTATCTTTGCACAGACTGACTTTAATGAACTGGACCTTGAAACCTTGGCTCCTTACATTCCTATGGATGGAGAAGATTTCCAGCTCAGCCCCATCTGCCAAGAAGAACGTCCTCTTTCTGAAAGTGTACAAAATACCCAGCAGAGCCTAAGTAGCATGAGCACCATCTTCCAGCCCCTCGCTCCTACTTCACAGAATCAGTTCCTCCCAGAGAAATACTGCCCACAGCTATCAAATGAAAAAATTAACTCTGGTCATGGGTCCCTGTCATCGGTGTTCTTCAACAATATGAGTAGGTCATCACTGCCACCATACCATGACCAAGCCAGCACTCCCCTGTCTTCGATGGGAGGAAGACCAAACACCCAGTGGCCACCTGATCCCCCATTAGAATATGTTCACGCAAAATGGAGACTCATGGATAAATACTCAGGATCCCTATCAAGTTCCCCCTCGGGGCCACCAATAACCTCTCAGAGGGTGCCTATATATAAAAAAAGGTATGTGTTCCTGTGGTATAACTATGTGTATTTACCCAGAAAATATTTGGGGAAATGAGAAGGGTTGTAATCCTGACAAATTAGTTTTTCTCACTTCAGCTGAAACGATTTGTTGTGATAGGCATCAGATTGCAGCTCTGGGAAAACTGATGTGGTGCTCTCCCAGTGGCAGTGAGTCTGGAGGAAGCAGAAGTGGGCTAATTTTTCATTGCCTGTAAGGATATGCAAATGAATTTCCTGCAGGTCCAGTTAAAATAACACCAGTCATTTTGCAAAGCGTGCTTGACTTTATGCAGTTTAAGAACAGTACCAAAAAGACTTATTGGTCCAGGAGCAGCAGGGACACACACACACTTTCTTACCTTGCATATATTTTCTGCACAACAGAAAATGGGTAACCGAGAAGAATGAAAGTACATTATTGCTGTCATAAGTAATTACTACCGCCAAGACTTATATTGCAGGCTTTTCCCACAACTTTTGTTTGCTTTCTTACACATGTAAACAGTATGTGATGAGATGTGGATCAGAGGGTGCAGTCCGAGAAGTTGCCTCATAGCTAGAAGTTTCTCTGTAGCTCTTGAGTTTCAGTTCCTCACACTGATAAGTTCAGGAAGCACATGAAAAAGAAATGGTCATTTTAAAACATGAAGCTGTGCAATTTGCTTTTGGGATTTCTTGTTGGCAGAAATACCGCTGTCTGAATGTGCATCTAGAAAGAAAGGGTTTGTCCCCAGTCAGTCACTTGTATGTTTATATTTAGTTTGTAAAGCAAGGGGACATGCATGGCTAATCAAATTCTTAAGAATTACATTACTTTCTTCTCCACAGCATTTTTTGTCTGCCTGGAGATCCCTAGGGGCTGTTTATTCTATACTTTCATAAGTCTTTGATCCCAAATGTCAAAAGCTTCTAAAGATGGTGGGATGACTAATAAAAGAGAATAAAAACAACTGATGTTTGAGATCTGTCCACTGGCAAGTCTCAGACAACTTAAATATCTTTAAATGAGAAGAGCCTGTATAAATGAACAAGATGATTTGGGTTTGCCTCCCTGTGCACTCACAAAGATCTCCTCTCCACAGGCCCCTGGATCCTTTTGGACAACGAGGTATAGATGTAAACCCAGCAAGACTTGCTCTGTCTAACAGTTTGAAACTGAAGCGACAACTGGATTATGAAGAGCAAGCCTTGCAGCAGCTGAGTGGGGTAATCATAAAAAAAGCATCTCCTTAAAACTTTGGACTCACCATCGTCTCCAGTGTAATTGTTTGTTTTGCTTCCCTTCTCATTCCAGGGAGATCCATCTGTCATTAACCCATCTCACTTAATGTGGAAGAGAATGAAATTTCTCAAGGGGGAAAACTGTTCCTTGGTTACAGAAAAGAAGTCTCTCAGCACAAGTGTTCTTACTGGTAAGACAAAAGAAAGTGGTTTTGCAATGTTAGGTATTGAAACACCATTTTAAGACAAGTTGAATAGGGAAAAAAGCTCTTTCAAAAGGAAATGTAAATAAGCTCTGTAAATATTACACTAAGCTAAAATTAAAGACCACTAAGAGCTGAACGATTTAAAGGTACATTTGATAAATACCATTTAGTTGGTTTCATGTACGTTCACGCACTTGCTTTGGAGGGAACAGAAATCAGCTTAATGGAGCTGTGTTTACCTCCTGCTGCTCCAAGGTGAGAATATCTCAGAGCTAGAACAGAAGGTGTTCCTCCACAATACTGCGTTTCCTTACGCAAGCATATCTTGGCTGCAGTACTACTGCTAGAGCTGGGGCTGTTTCTAGACTTCCTTTGTGATAAGATGCAGATTTGCCTATGCTCTAACACCATCACACCGAGGTTCACTTTGCTTTGGATCAGTATTATCTACTATAATTATTACACTGGCTTCATTTAACTTTTTTTTCCTACTATTTAAATAACAGATGAATTTTTCTGTAACTCAAGAGGTCTGAGCCAACCAATGAATCAATTGCAGCAACAGCAGCAACATCAACCCACCTGTGACAGTCCGGGTGAGAATTTGAAAGCAGGGGCGTTTCCCCCTCTGTTTTACAGTTCCCATTGTCAGGACTACAGTGTCCAGCCAGCTCATAAAGCTTCAGGTAAGAGCTGTCAAACACAGAAATTGGAAAATGTTGGTATTTTGTTCCAATATTGATTCAATGAAAAAAACCCACATTAAAAATATGGAGGATGATAAAGTAAGATCCAAATATAGCACCAAAAATTAAGTCTGGGTTTAGTGTGAAATTGTAATGTTTACATTTGTACATCTAAGAGATATTTTTACCCTTCATTTCAGTTAAATTGAACACCTTTTCACCTTGGAGGTCCTGTTATCCTCCATCTATACTCATGTCTTGTGATGATTTGATCATTACATTGTACTAAAGAATTTTGCTGCAGCAATGATATGGAAGTTTGTAGGTTAGAATCTTAACATGTGCCTTCTAAATGTTGAAATAAGTAATTAAAGGGGATGTGAATCTGGTCTTTTTAATACATGAGGGGAGTGGTGTCAGTTCAGAAAACATGTCTTTTACTACAGCTTTCCTCATCTGCACCAATACTGTTTTTCTCAGAACAATCTAAATTTGGGGGTGGAGGTGAAAAACTTCGCTTGTTTGTGTGACACCCTTGCAGCAGTTAAGGAGGGGTGGAGCACAGGTTTGCTCTGACACCTGGAACTGCTGGTGCTTTGAGGCATATTGACATAAAAACAGAATGAAACTGATGTAAACAGAAGATGTGGGAGGCAACAAGTGCCCTTTCTGGTCTCAGCACTATAACTTGCTCCCTGTTGTGTTCCAGGTATGACCAGTCGCCTGCTGGGGCCCTGCTTTGAACCCTACTTGCTGCCTGAGCTGACGAGATATGACTGTGAGGTGAACGTGCCTGTGCTGGGCAGCTCGACGCTGCTGCAGGGCAGCGAGCTGCTGCGAGCGCTGGACCAGGCGACCTGAGCCACCCGCCGTGCTCCGTGGCCTACACTGCTCAAAACAGCTTCAGTTTTTAAATATATTTTTGCAAGTAGACAATTTCTAATATCAGTACACTTTTACAGGATTTTACTTAGATATTGAACCTGTCCACATTACCAAATAGTGGCCTTTTGAAGTTACTCACTTTATTATTCATATTAAAGAAATACGTCTACTGTATTTTCTCTATTGCAATTAAAGTGGTGTTTAGAGAGTTTGATTACCCTCCCCTTATCTCATTACCTGTAATTTATATTCTGAATTTTTTTTTCAAATTTCATGGTAATAAAAAGCTGTGGTATAAATGCCTAATCATGTGATACTTTGGCTGCAGTAGTGCAAAGATATATTTTTATTGCCAAAGATGAATGAAACAAATTCGATCTCCAACCACAGTTTTTTGTTGATCTGCCAAATTAAAATCCTTTGAGTCTTTCTGTTTTCCAGCATTTATTTTATTGTAACTTTAATAACTTTTGGAAAAGCATACTAAGGAAAAATCCCAGCCTTCTGCCCCCCCATCCCTTTCCTTCATTTTTATACACTTTGTTGAAAGAAATGTGAATGGTGAAATGCAATGTTTGTGGGTTTCTGTGAAAGTTGCACGTTTTAAGCTTTTTTCCTCAGAAGCAAGCCACATTCTCAGCTGCCTTAACCTGGCTTAGCTCTACAGCCAAGGGAGTCCTACAGATTTGCCCCAGTGGAGGATTTAGACCTGTGTTTTCGTTTATGTTGAGGTTTCTTGTTTTGTTCTTTGTTGTTGCCTTTATTTTTTACACAAAACAGATTTTTTTAATTATTATCTCTCTCTGGGTCAGTTGTTAATCATCTCTTGGTACTTTTGCTGTAACTATGACACAACTACTTTAAGAGCTGTTTCTGCTAGAAACTTGTAGTATTTGTTATGATGTTGCTGATATTTCAGGAATCAGAGCAGTGGCCAGTACTAACACCTCTGATTAATGTTACCCTTTTTCAGTTTATATGCTAGCTAGCAATATAATTGCAATATTGGATCAACAAATCTTAAATTAGTATTTCCAGTATTAGGCTAACTCAGTTATAATTAGGCAAAAAGAATTAGGGATTGTATAGTCAGATGAATAGCCAGCAGGGAGGTCTCTGATTTTTACTTGCCTTACATTAATCAGTAGCTCAAAAAGTCATTAAAAGGCAGCCAGACATTTTCAGAGCTCCTTTCCAATTATCATTAATTGTCATGTACATATTTGAAAAATAGGGCTTTGAATGCTTTCAAAGGGTTTTGAAAGTTTAAATTACAACATCTCTAAACAGCAAAAAATATTACAATAAAAGGCAGGTGAGCAGTTCTGAGTTTGAAATACATAGAGACTTAGATCTGTGTTGGGATCTATCATCTTGTTTCCTCCACTGGTATAAATCACTGTAGATTCATTGAAGAAAATGAAACAGTGGCAAAGTACTAAATCTGGCCCAGAAACTTAGAACAAAAATGTATTTTTGAGACTTCTGAGTCTGCTGAAGCCTGGTGTATAAAATTGCTTTATATCATGCACTGACACTTGCATAGAGAGAGCCTTGGGTTCGTAGAGCACTTCAGAGTTCGCTGTGTTAAGCGAGTCTTAACCACACATACTTGGAAAAGCTGAAATCCTTTCGTTATGGGTACATGATGTAAAAAAAAAATTTACTCCCTATTGTAGGCAATCTTTTAAGAGTTTATTACCAAAAATAAACTACTCCTAAAGTGAAGTTATTACTGTGTGGAAAAAATGGATTGTAAGCATCTAACATCTGATGAAAATTGGCCATCCAGATTGGACAAATTTGCAGTGGCAGAGACTTAAGGCTTCAAGGATTAAAGACACTTGAATACTGCTCTTCTGTTTCTTATTTGTGTAGTTTCAGCATTAAAAATGTTATACCCTAACAGTTTACTAAAACACTCTGAAAAAATATTCCATGTCTTAATATTAATCATACTTTTTATCATAATTATTTCATAATCTATATTGCTGAATTCTTATTGACAATATTATAACTGTATGGGAACTTTAACTTGATAAGGAAATGTATTTTGACACTGATACCTTATTAAAGTATACTGATCCTAAATTCTTTGTGACTCATTTGCTATGAATTTGTTATTTGTTGTATCATTGTAAAACAAAAGTATTTATTAAATTATTTATAGAAAATAAAGGTCTATAAATTTGCATTAATCTTTGAAGACTGAAAGAACAATCAAATGTTACCCATGTTTGAGAGCTGGGAAGGAGCCTGCCAAACGTTCATACTGTCAACTGCCTTATGGAGTTTACCCATGTTTTCACAAATGAAGAATTAATGCCCTGCAGACCACTGTCCTGGAACTTGTCCTGTGGCTCAGACTGCTGCTTCTATTTCAAAACTGGCTTTCTATATGAGGAGCTGAGAGTGCTACCCTTACAAAAAAAACAAACAAACAAACAAACAAAAAAAAACCCAAAAAACCCCAAAAAACAAACAAACACAAAAAAAAATCTAAAAAAAGGAAAAATTAAGTCCACCAAATAAGTTCAGAGGCTGAATTGCCACAGTTCCCAACCTGAGTTTTAGTGGAGAAACAGAAGTCATCATATTCTAGCCTCTAGTGGGCTTTCCCCATCAATTCTTTCCAAGCCTCTGTTTTACCCTCACAGTCGATAATCCCAGTGCTGCTGTTAAAAAAGTCAACCCTTTTCCAGATAGAAAATGCCCATTTTGGCTGTGTAATTACACTAATCACACAGTATGAGGACAGACTCATTAAAAAATTAATTTCCAAACATGCACCTAAGCTTCAGCACTGCATGGGAGCTATTACTGCTTGGCCCTTCTGATAACTGTCTTTGAAACATGCAGTGCCCACACAGGTACCAGTGAGCTGCTCAAGCAGCAGCAAATCTTGTGAAAAGTCTGCAAAAGTGGGCTATCATTACCTCTTTTCTTAGACTGGACACTCAGTAGGAGTAGAAACCAAATTCTTGCCTGTAAATCCATTGTAATTAACATTAACCATACAAAGCTCTCCTCTTTAAAGTATCCCCTTAGTCCTGGGGACACTTGGACAAAGAGTGACCCAGCATAGCAGATCCTAATCAAACTAAGTATTGGAAAAATCTCTGAAATAGAGATTAACGTGTTTAGATCAACCTCTATTTTTTAAAGAGTGTAATAGCTAACTGTTACTATAAATTATTGTTGTCGGGGATTATTTTTTTGGATGTCCAAACAGCTGATTGCTCACACTTTCATACTTAAGAGGGTCCTGCATTCACCATTCCCATGTTCAAATAGCTGAAGGAACACACTGGTAGTGCCTTGAGCTGCCTTTTTTTCCTCTACAGCTAAACATTTCTCATGTTAGTTTTAGTAATTTTTCCTTACCTATATGAACATCCTGGACAGCTAAATTCTGACAGTACAATTTACATACCCCAAAGACCCAAACCATGGTCAGAAACACAATGCAACCTATGTATTAATAGCTGAGTTTTGTTCTGCTTAACAGGCATTTATTGCAGTTTTTAATCTTCTTTTTCTTCCCAGTAGGCCAGCAGAAGTGCTTAAAATTCAGCGTACATCATCTTTCACTGCTTAAAAGCACCATTTCTTGGCATCAGACTTTGTATCTCTAACAGCTCAGCACTGATCCCAATGATGTTGTTCAACACTCATTACATTCTGCTGAAAAATTGGCCTGTTTTGCCAAGCTCTCATGACTTGGGCTGTTCTCAGTCTCTGGCTGATTATAAAGTTTATCATCTTTTTAAAATGATCAAGCAACCATTTTTCCTAGAACACAGATTTCACTCAGGTAAGATTCATGATGCTTATCAAAGAAATGCTAACAACAGAATACAGTAGGAAATTCTCAAGATGTGATTACTAATAAAAGTACAAGAAAGCCCAGAAAACTTGAATAACAAAGTCCAACTGTTTTTCACTGAAGACACAGGCTCCTAAGCCATACTGAGATCTGCAGACATTACGTGATTCCTCACACTCACTTGGAGCAGCAGGCAGAGCACAGGAAAACTAACACACAGATGCTCCTGTTCTAGGTGGTAAAGGTTTCATCTGTTGCTTCTACCTGAGGAGCTTTATAAAGCTGTTCACAGACATGCCACATACATGTGTGAGTATTTTTTTGTAATTTTTTTTTAAGAGCTACAGTGGAGAACTGGAAATACTCCTCTTCATCTAAATAAACAGCTTATTTTTTCTTTTCCCTGCAGCTCTTAATTATAGTCTTCCCAAGGGAGAAAGAAATAATTTCTAAGGAAAAAGCAAGTCCTTAACAATATTTTATTGGGACAAGGTCTGTCACACATCCCTGTCCTGCTCCTTTGGCGCAAGACAACAAGCAGCACAAAGGCTGCCATTTGGTTTCCTGGGGCTGCATCTGAGCCCAGCCTTGCTCCAGGCTCAGTTCATTTTTGTTTTCCAACAAAAGCATTATCAGAAGGCTCCAGTAATTGGGAGGTACCCCAGTTTTGGGGGTTTGCATTAAAAATGCATTTGAATAAACAACAATTAATTAAAAGTGAGAAAAACCTTAGATCCTGGGGTTTTGGTTTTTTGGTTGTTGTTGTTTGTCTGAAAGCCAACCTGAAGTTGGGGAAGTTTGTGATGTGCCACAGGTCTGGCATGGCACATTTCCCTTGAGGAAATCCTAAATTCTGGAAATCAAGGAGTTACTTAATTCTCTTCAGCCACACCTCCCAATTAGTAATGGGGTTAGGATGTCTCATTAGGGAACAGCAGCACATGCATGAGCCCTGGCTTATAGGGACTACCAACACCAGTCCTTGACACACATTGGAGGCAGCAGCAGCAGCTGTGTCACACCTTGTGCACTACCTGATGTGGAAATTCCTGCATCTTAACTGCACTTGGGTTGCACCTCAAAAAAAAAAAAAAAAAAAAAAAAAAAAAAAAAAAAAAAAAAAAAAAAGACAAAAAACAAACAAAAAAACCCATAAAAAACATAAAAAAACCAAACCAAACAAAAAAAAACCCCACATCAAATTCTTTTAGCTTCATAAAAAAAAAAAAAAACAAGAAAAAAAAAGCAAACAAACAAAAAATAACCCCAAACTCCTCACTTGAAAAGTCTGTGTTTAGGTCTTGGAATTGCAGACAAAGCTGGCAAGCTAGATCCTCAAAGGCACCAGCACCAGAAACCAGAGTGACTTTGCCCCACCAAGCATATTTTAATATTTGGGATCTGGCTCTTAATCTCTGAAGGAGATCTATGGACTCTAGGGACTGAAGCTGTCTCCCCACAGCACTGGCAGAGACAAACTGGCAGAAGAAAACTACCTCAGGCATTTCCTCCCCCAGGCTTTTTGGTGCCACCTGCCAGTGCAGTTCCAGGACTAAAGTCCCAGTTAAACCTCAGCAGCACAGCCGCTATCCTGATGGCTTGTTCATCCATCAAACATCAAATGTCCTCTATCTCTTAACAGCTGAACCCCTTTCTTAGCTGCAGCAAGCAACTGCAGACAACTGCTTAGTCTTGACTCCGGTCCTTTCCTCTAACCCTGATGACATTCCTTCCATTAGCCCCCATCCTTACATAGGTCTGTGGTCTCATTAATCTGATTTCTGTCTCATGTTGCTCTCCCTTTGCTCAACTCACCTTCCTCTCCCAACAAATCTGCTCCAATCTGTCCCATCTCTACACAGCCCTCATTGCAGGCAGCAGTTTTCCACAAGGATTTGGGAACTTGACATGGATTCTTTCTCATCATGTGTTGCCTTGGCTGCCTGTTTGATAGGACTAGCCAGACTCCCAGCTCTTTTCACCCAAACCTCATCTTCTCTGCTTCTTGTCTTGAGCTCATGTTAAAAATGCTCAAACCCCATTCCCACTCTAACCACTGGGCACAGATCACAATCCTTTCCTTGATATGAAAGCAGATTTAATGCTCCAACTCACAAGAAGTTAGTGCATCCTCCCAAGAGCTACAATACCACCCTCGAGTAATTTCAGACATTTTTCTCAGACTGTTTCCATTTGCTATTCAAGCAAGCAGTGGTGGGGTATGAATGAAAAAAGTTCTGCTGGCTCACAGAAAATATAATGTCTCTTTTATCAGCCCCTTGACACAATGCTTCATGAAAAATCCCAACAAATTTCAGATGTGCACATAATTTATCCTGCAGTTTTGGAAATGAGAGCAGAGTTGAGCAAGTTCCCCAGATGGCTGAACTCTGGTCTATAAAGCCAGAACAATTTCCCAGCCATAAGAGGAACAGGATGGCTTTGCTCTATTACTCCTATCAGCAACTCAGAACTAACACTGTTAGAGAAGAGAATTATAATTTGTGGCTCCCCAAACTTTCTTACCACAAAAATTCTTGCTTGTTCAGGAGAAGAATTAAGCCCGAGACAGAGAGACCTGCATACACTTGTTAGACTGCTACCAAATGCTGCTACACACTTGAGAGACACAAACAAGTTCACAAAGGGAGTGGTTTTCAAGTCCAGTTTATCGATCTGTATTTTCAGCCCTGGGCAATCCTTATACACTCACTCCAGGGTTTGGTTGCCCAGAATTTGGAGAACCCTGGGGTGCCCCAGAGGAGAGTGATGCATGGAGATCTCTGTCTAGTTATAACCCACAAGTCAGAAATATCAAAGATTAAGACTCATACAGGCAAACTAAAACCCACTCATATGTCCACTAGAGAGAATGGCAGGGACGTTATAACAACACCAATTCCGCAGAATTTTCCAGAACAAAGCTCTTTTTAAAGACATTGGCAGGAATGCATTTTCCCAGTTACAACTGTTTATGCAACTGAATATATATATATTTTATACTCTCTAGTGGGGAAAAAAAAAGTCAAACAAACCCAGAAGCTTGAAAGTCTTGCTCACTTTTTCTCAAGATGTTGGTAAACACCAAATTCGAGATAGTAGGGGAAAACACAAATACAAACAACCCACAACTGTCAAACCCCCAGACCAAAGCACACAGCTCCCTGATATTATTTTGTAGCAAAAGTGTGTGAACTTCTAAGTGGCAAACCACAAAAGTTGCCTCATATAATGAGCCTTATGATCAATACAAATATGTATTATTTTAGTTCAGCCCCTCCTCCACACAGCAGCACCACAACAGTATTACACTGGATCAAACCAAGCATAAAATGGGTGTCGTCACCATCCATTTTTAGATCCGTCGTATGACATCCATTGGCTTTTTTCCTGGAAGAGCAGGCAATACTAATTGTGTCTATCACTTTAGTGCTAACACAGATAGTGCTGTCCTTAACTGCAGCCCCCAGAACACACTGGAGTTCACAGAAATTAAACCAGTGGAAGTTTACCAGGAGAGCAGGTTGCTCTTCTTTATTTTAACTTCAGCTGCAGACATCACAATGAATTTTCCTGTGCCTTGTTTAACTACAGGGATGCTATTTTTTAACATATTTACACCTTTGAACACAGTTTGTTGTTCACAACTTCAATTTTAATCTTTACTCAGTTTTTGGAGCGCACAGTATGATCTATTTAAGGGCCATTGTGATCACCACAGAAATCTCAGAGATAAAGTGACACCAACACTGGACAATTCTTGGTGAACTTCCCTCTTCCCTCTCAAAACCTCTCTTCTTTAGAAGAGACTGTTTAATGACAGGCGACACCTTGAACAACTACCTGGCAGGTTTGCTTTTAACCAGCCCCCCTTGTTGCCTTCCCCAGACTCACAGCAAACTGCCACTCAAGCACTCTGAAGAAGTGGACATAACCCTGGCTATTTTAACCATCAATTGTATCTTAATATACCTAATAAACACTTTAACTTGTACTTTCATTTTTAGAGGGACTTCTTCAAACTCCCCCCTTACACATTCTGCCTCCTCTTATTCAAAACAAAGAAGAAATCATCTTAAAGTCACTAAAATACTTGTCTGGTTCCTCTGTAGAGGAACCATGAACCATGAAATATCTGGAACTCATTGGAAAGACAGGGAACATGGAATATTCAAGTTAACAGTACTCTCATTCTTCTTTCTGCAACAGTCCCTGCTGGGCAGGGTTTGTTTGCACTGAGGTTTGTATTAGAAACACACACACTTAGTTAAATTACACAAATTCCACAAACCTATGCACAAAATAATAAACTGTGAGAAGTGCCCATGCCCAGTCCTCAAGAGCCACAACAGGTGCCTCTGGATGGCAGACTGCCATGATGGCAGTCCCAAAACCTGCTCAAAGAATTGATCCTTGTTCCTCCCCCCTTCCCATTTCTCATATAGTCCACCCTTTTCCATGTAAATGTCTCAAAGAGTATTTTGATTCTTATAGACAAAATAATGTCCTGACTCATGCCTAGGAAATCAATCCCACGTGCCTTCAACACCTATAGTACAAAGTGGTTGCTAGGGGATGACCATCCACAAGACCCTGAAAAATGGTTCTTCTGCAGCCTCTGGCAGGAGCTCATGCTCTCCATAGGCACTTCTGATCCTGGCATGGGAGCACCCAGCACACTGCATGACAGGCAGTGGCTGTGCCCAGGGCACACTGCTGCTCCTCGGGTTGTGGGCTGGAGGTGCAGTGGCTGAAGAAGCTGCACATTTCATGTGCAGTCCCCAGCACAGGTCACCTCTGCAACCCCCATCTGCTTAGGTTTAAAGTGGGTAATGTACAATTCACTTGTACATGGAGCAAGGGGATAAATAAGCCTGGCAATGCATTACTTCCATGGTTCATGGAAATACTTTATGGTATTGCCTTACAGAGCAACATCACCCATGGCAAAAGTTGCCTAAGAGGAAATTGCCCCAGGAAGCTTTCCAAACCCCATCCATTCTACTTTCACACTAAACCCCCAAGCTTCACTGCCCAAAGGGCACAATGCCTCCTATACTTAGCACACCTCCTGTACCAATATCCTACCCTGTTCTTCCCAATGAGCCAAACATTGATGGTAGCAGCTTGTTAGGGCTGAAAACAGCACTACTAGCTCAAGCACACTTGTGCTCAGCCCCTCACTCAGAAGATTTCACAGTGATCTCATACCTCTCCAATTTGAAGCAACCACCCCACACTCTTCCTTTCCTCACTACCAAGATGCGAAATTTTTCTCCTGAGTGAACACCTCCAGCTCACTTTTCCACAGTGTCTAACAGCTTTTAGAAATCCTCTCCCAAGGCTTTTACTGGAAATGCAGACTCCACTATTACAAAAGCAGTTCTGGGATCTTAACTGAACTGGTGTGACTAATCTTTGAAAGCAGTATTTCAAAACATTTCTTCGAAATACACCAAAACATACATTCAAATTACTTGTTTTTTGGGGTTTTTTTAAGTGAGCTACAGAAGAAAAAGGACTGTGCACAGTCACACAGTCACATGCAGCACACATACTGCAGTTGGACAGACCTAGTTTTGACAGTACGAGAAACGTGCAGAGATAAATCAGTTCATACCCAAAGAGATACGAGCTTGTGTGACTAGCCTCTATTAAGAAAACTAGGCATTCAAACCCTGATTTTAAAGATAATATGTTGTAGCTGTAGTGCTACCCTAGAAACAGGAGACTGATGTGCCTGTACCACACAGTGCCAGTAACTGAACTAATGCTGAAAGAATAAAATCACCCCCCTTCAGGACCTCCCATCAAGATCCAAACAGGTATTTTTGCAAGAACCAAGGGAACAGGACAGAGTGTGTTTGAAGGCAGAAGTCAGCAGGATACAGAGGCCTTTCTGAAAATAATGCCAAGTGTTCTCTCAGATTTTTAAATGAAAACAATAGTAGCACATCATCTATTTCTACACAGTTATAACATGTTCCTGCACAACGTATCTTTCTACTGATAACTTATTACATCTCCACATTTCTCTGCTCTATTTAAAAAAACACAACCAACCAACCAAATCACCTGACAGGCTCATTTGGATTTTTCAGCTTCTTAGTGTCTCCTCTTAAGAGCTACACAAATGTAATTTACATGCTCTAAAAAAATGAGCTACTTTGAAAACTTAACTTTTTAAACAGCTCAAAGAAGATGTCTGTCATCCTTTCATTTCCAAGCAGCAGTTTGTGTAGATTTTAGTACAATCAATTCATGTCTATGTCATGTTTCATTTTCATGCTTCATTTTACAAGCCCGCTAATCAGACTAATGAGGTTGAATGTGAAGAAATCCCTTTGTTTCAAGCTGAACAGCCTCTGAAACTACAGTTATAATGGTCTTTCTTTGCTTATTCATTTCCTGTTTGCAAGTAATAGCAAAAAAGAAAAAAAAAAAAAGGCATTTCAGAATTTTTCTACTAAACCCTGAAGGCAGAAAGCCATCTTAGTACAACAACCCTTCTAATTTACATGTTCCCGCAAGGGTATCACAGTGCCTTCCACTTTGTGAGCATGCTTAAATGAAAGTAAAATCTTACTAACTGCTTTGGTAGGGTCACAAACACGCTCTATGTGTTCCAAAGTGGGGGCTTAAGATGGTCCAGTGAGCCTGTCCGCAAGCATGCAGGGAATCGGTGACTCCATGTGGGAGTGTGCTCAGCACAGCACAAATTCCCTGCTGCTTGCGTACAACAAGTCTAGGACAAGCCCAAGGACTGGGAGATTCCTGGTTCCTTGGCCCTCCTGAACCATCAGCTGCACATATACAGATAATCCACAGCATGAGGCAGAAGCTAGAGGTGAGGAATGGAAATTTCTGCTTGGAGATTCATTACAGAGTCATCCCAGGATGCAATACAAATCCACCAGTGCTCCTCAGAGCTTTATGTCACACATCAACAGAGAGACACATCAAGATACTTACAAGGGAATCTATTCAGTTATGGGACAGTCCCATGAAAGGCAACACTGTCTCCCCCCCCAACAACTCTGATAAATTTGAAATTGCAATCTAAACAATCTTGACTTTAATTTGCTCATTTTGAGGTTGGCTGGTTTTTTTTCTTTAACATCACACACAAGCAAGGCTTGTTTCTAAATGCCAGAGGAGCTGCCCAGACCACCTGCCAAAGAAGTGACATTTCAGACGTTTCAAAGTTAGGGGACCACAGAGCATTCCACCAAGGTTACTGTGAGTGTCACCAGACCTGCTCAGAATGAATAGATAAGGTTCAACTGTGGTTCTGAGTTCCCTGAAAGAAGCTGGATATGCCTGGAGAAGGGGCAAGTTTCTCTTTTTAGCCTGGCAGCACAAGCAGCACAGTGCCAGTTTACATCTGAGGATGGTCCCATAAAAAGCATAGTATCTATAGGCAAAACCCAGGCAATCCATTTCCTCCTAAAGCTGCAAGTAGAACGTAGAAACATGCTTTTGCTACAATACATCCCAGGGTATGACAGAAACTTTAAGTCCTTCACAACAAGATCAACAAGAACATCAGTGGGTCTTTAGAGAATTAAGTGGTACCAATTAATAACCCTCCTGTCCCCAACCAGTCCACAGAGAAGGGATGAAGATGATGAAGACAGATTTACGATTGCACAGCAGGAACCAACACTACTCCGTATGGTCTCTGTCTGGTTAACCTCCAGCACATTCCACTGGTGAAAAGACAAAAAAAGGCTTTTCACCTCCTGCTCTTTCCCACTCCTGGAGCAAAACCACCAGTCACATAACAGCATCCTCCAAATCAGGTGGAGCCAGGCTGTGGAAACAAATGTGGAAGGATTGGAGCAGAGTCCATGGTGGGTTACAGCACTAGTCTGATGGCTGCTACCACCACAGCACGTGTGTGTGACTATTAGCCAGAGCCTACAACCACCCAGAGTAACCAGAGATCTGAAAGTGTTTTTGTTTTCCACCTTCATAGGAAACATACCTGAGCCCTCGGCAGCAGTACCTTGGCGAGAAAATAACTGAGAGCTGATGGATCTGAAGATTTTTGTGTAGAAAAAAAGGCATTTTAGCTTTCAACTATCTCAAATGATCCTCTGATGTTTAATTAGGAATAATTAAAGAGCAAGCAAAAAGCCTGAATCCTTTCATGAATACTTCATAGGTATATGCTAGTTATTTCAAACAGGAGCTCAGTTCTAGGGTGGCAGACTCCCTTTGCACAGGAGCTGAAGAAAAGCAAACTAATCTGTTAAAGAAATAGAGCAAAAAGGGGTCAGATTTCTTCCAAAACAGTGGTGGTTTTTGTCAACAAACTGGTTAGGAAGCTTGAACAAGATGCCTGACTAATGACAGACAGTGATCCCCCCTCAACCAGCCTCAAGACACAGGTGTTATTAAAAATCAACATGTAGCTTTACTGAAGTCTTTAAACACAGTACTGCCTCCCAGACATGGGAAAAGAATAAAACTGCCTGAGCAGCTTGGGTTTGGCAGAGAAAAAGAGTGTTAATTAAGGAGTTGGGTTATTCCCAAATCATGCTGTTTAAGAAGCCCCATTATACCTGCTGCACAATAGGCAGGATCCATTTTCTTTCAGCAGTACTGATGTCAGATGTTAATTGAAGACTGTATCTCATGTAAGAGATACTCCCCTAAGACAAACTACCTTCTGCTGAAAAGATACCAGTCATGTTACTGGGAGCACTGCAAGGGAAGCTCACAGAGTGTGTGGCTGAAGAGCAGGAGACATGGCTACACATGCTCCAGCAACTTTAAAGCTGGAAGATGGAATATCATTTAGAGCCATCAGGGATACAGGAAGAGCAATGGAAAAGGATGGTGGTACTTCTCAAAGCAAGGGAGTTCAGCCTCTACCATCCTACTACACATCCTGGCTTCTCTCTCTTTTTTGGCACAATCTGCGTTTTGCCAACCTGAAGAATGTCCCTTCTGTGCTGTCTGATGTTGTTCCCACACTGAGCAGAACAGGACAGAGTCAGCACCTCGTGAGCATCCCCGGGCACGCTCATCCTCCCACGGGGGCACGGGGGGAGGGCAGGACAGAGCCCCACAGCTTGGCACAGCTGTAAGGGCAGCAAGCCACAAGCCCCTGGTGAACCGGCAGACACGTCGCCTCTCCAGCAGATGTGGGAGCAGCCTGTGGAGACCTTCCTGTGTGAGGGTGCAGCTGGCACGGGGGCTGCCCCCACATCCTGCCCCCAGCACTCCAGCTGCACGGCCCAGCTGGGCACTGCTCCGGCCACGGGGCACCGGCACGCGCTGGCACGGGAGGGACGGCGGGCAAAACAGGGAGGGCCAAAAAGCAGCATGGAGAGAGTGGAGAAGGGAACAACAGCAGCCCCGCCACAACATCACACCTCTTCTTAGAAAGTCTGTGCCCCAGAAAGCCACAGGGGCTCATCTTCCCCCTCCATGGCCACCAGAGCCTCCTGGGGGCATGAAAAGTCACCAGAGCAAGTGGCAGGAGCATCAGTTTTAGCAGCAGGACTGAGAAATGGTGACCAGACCAAACAACTCCCAACAGCAGCTTTTGCTTCATTTTAGCACCAGGTCTGCAGACTTTCCGAGGGTGCTGAGGAAGGCGCTGAAGGTTAGTCTGGAGGCTACATTCAGAAATAGAGTGGGTGTGCTGCATGGGGAACAGCAGGCTCCTGGCTGCTGACTGTGGGAAGAAAGAAGGCTCTGCAGCCACACTGGGAGGCACCCAAGGTGTGGAAGGATGATGGGGCTGGTGTCCCCATCATCCTTGCCTCACTGGTCCCTTCAGATTTGAAGATCTCTGGTGCAGGGATTTTTCTCTCCACGCTGGTTTTCTAAGTACTTTCAAGAATGGTACCTTGAAGGCATTTGTGGCTCTACAGAAATTTCCATAGATATAAATTATACTAAGCAAGAAAGAGGAATTCCAGTCATGGGATGACAATGTAGAGGAGGTATTTAAATCAATCTCTACGTACCTACCACTCACCAGTAATGCTTTCTCCATACTGGAGTGCACTTCTTTTTGGCTCAGCAATGCGTTACATCAGCATTATGTATGAATCCCCCAGGCAATTTTTGGTTACCTCTTCATGCCCAACCCATCCTTCCCTAGCACCTACAAAACCAGCATTTCACACAAAATAATCCATAAGTCTGCTGACTGGAGAACTTCCTAACTAGAGAGAAAGCATCACAGCTTCATCCTCTTCTATTGCATTCCCAATGGCATAGCACTCCTCCTGTGTGATGGACAGCCTTTCTGTCTGCAGCACTTTTGTTGCTGCAGCTAACAGCTAAGCTCCCAAATCCTAATCATAAAGAGTGCCTGAGTATCAGTTAGTACATATTAATTTAAACCACACAAACTACAGCCTGCTGCACTGATCACCCTGGACACAATGAGGTGCAAGGCAGCCAGCAGCCAGCTTGCCCATTGCCCCAGGCAAGATAATAGACCTGCCCCTCTGAAGTTAAAATGCTAAATTTCATCTAGAATCCCAGTCTTGAATATGTTCCTTCACCATCTCCCAGCCCAGCTGCTGCTCTTGCAGTTTTTTAATACTCTGGAGGAACCACGATATCTTTCTGAAGGAAGTTCAGCTGCACAAGTGAGCAAAGACAACCAAAACTGAGTAACAGTGCCTCAGTTCCATTTCAAAACTAACAACAGTACATAGCTTGGACAAGCAAAACTATTTGCAGAACAAATGACAGTATACAGCTCACCAGCAGGAAAGGTCACATTGTTATGGTTATTTTTCATGCTTAACCCTTCCTGTCTCATTTTCTTTTCCCTTTCATGTCCTCAGATAGTTCAGTCTGACCTCAGAACGGAGGCTTTCAGAATTTTACCAAAACATGTGAAGGACTGACTGTTTCACTGATTTAAACATAGGACATCAACCTTAAAACCATCCTGAAACAAAGGAAGAAACAAGAGATGCTTTTCTATTATACGGTTTTTAGCTACAGCTGTTCAATAAATTTTATTTCACTTTTTTTTTCAATATTTTAAACGGAGAAATTGTTGAGAAATACTACAGAATATCATGAAGGGTACTCACTTGGAAACAAAAGAAAAATAAACACGGAAACTCCCAGATTACCATCTCTCCCCTCAATTGCTTTAGTTCTAAAAGAACATGTTTAAAGGAAGAATACTTAGGCAGTGAGTACTATATAGAGTAATATGCTTTAGTGATTATAACTGGGGAAAGGGGGAAGAGGGAAGACAGGTTCCCCCTTTCCTCTCATATATTTCAGGCAAGATTTTGGATCTGAAGTAGTTTACATAGCCCAAAATTAGCTACTTTTTGGGGAAGAGAGCAACATAAATACATTATGAAACAGAGAAATACAGTTTAACACCAAGAACAATAAAGGAACATCACAATGTTATCTCATTTATTCTTAGAGCTTTTCATAACATGTTCTCACCCACCCACCCTTCATACTTATTCCAGGGAAACACACAGCAATAACATGTGTGTATTTTAATCTACAATCTTTCCTCAATAAAAAATATTTTTTTCTTGAAGTGTTCTTACTCATTCCTCCAGGAAACATTAACATCAGCAGATCTGATCAGGGACAAAGTCTCCCCAATGATTAGACAGTGTTTATACTTTCTGTAAAAAAAAAAAAATCTCAACAGACTAAGCCCTCTAGGATGAGTAAGCAGAAAAGAACATCTAGACCAGTGCAACTATGCCATATGTTTCTTCATTCAAACAACTGTGTAATACTGAGTCAAAAACACAACCTCTATGCCTCTCCAGTAAGTACTGGGAAAAATGACCTTATTTTTCTACACAGCTTGCCCTTTAGCAATTGTCGTTTGAAAGACAACAAACGACAGGCAAACGAACTCGATCATCCCCCAAGGATCCCTGAAATAGTTTAGCCGTGATAAAAAGTTCTTAACGGGCTCTTCCCAGAAGCACGCATATTTTTTCATAAGCATTTACCTAAGAAAAGTGAAGCAATGAAGCACACAAATGCCGGTTTGTGTAAGCCCATTCATGTGCAAACATGCACATAAATACCAAAGGCTGGAACTAGGATCTCATCCGAAGGTACTCAGAGAGCAAACAAGATCTTAACACCTGAGGTTCTGGGGACTGGAACTTAAAACTCCCATGGTGGGAAATCGGTCTTGGTCACGATGACATGCAGCTGCAGTCAATATTTGGCTTCTGAAGGCCTCAAGTGTCTTGCATACATAAATGTTGACAATTTAGTTAAGTAAATCTCTGACGTGCATAAAGCTAAATTATATTGAATTCAGTTACAGGTACTCCGCACAATACGTAAAGCTTGTCCACTTTCAGTTTTATATATGTAAAAACACTTAACACCTTTTTTTTTTTTTGTCTGTGCTACTTGGTTTCCCTAAACCACACAGAAAAGATGCATTTCACTGACAGAGCGAATTGTTTACCCTTCTCAGGGATGACAAAACACAAATGGGCTCTGCTCTGGAGACTGAATTATCTATGCAAATGTACGATTAAGACAATATGGCCTTTTGAGCAAACTTACAGATGTAAAACCATCCCACTCAGAACATTTTCAGCCATAGTATGAAATGTAAAGCAAACAAAACCTCATTACATTTTGCTGTCCATAAAGACAAGTTTTTAAATCTCACTTCTGAATTCATTGGAGAGAACAGAGGTCTGAAGTCCCTTCAAAACATTTCCCTGCATGGCTTATTTATCTACGGGAAATTAATGAAATCCTCATTGTGACAACAAGTGATTATCACTGCAATTGCTTCCACAATCGCCTAGATGCCTTCTCTGTGCTCTTTTAGAAGGCGAATCAGGGATTACAGAAGGTTCAAGAAATCTTGCTAGCAAAGAAATCTCAGGTCCCTGAATTTCGAGTACCTGTGATGAAAGAAAGCCTCTAGGTCATATTCCCACAATCCAGAGCTAGACTATTTGAAACAGATCCATATGCCACTCCTGAAAGTGATTTTGATGAGCAGAAATCACTGACTAATGATGCCCAGGAGGTATTTTTCTACCCTCTGCAGAGCCATTAGCATCATTTTCAAGTTTCTCCATTACCCACTACTGATAGACCTTTCTATCACCATAGCATATTATTGCAACTTACATTCAGTCTAATTTCCACTCAATTTTATGCCCTCATTCCCTAGAATGATGCCAAGAATCACTGCACCATACCATGAAGCAACTAACTTTGCCAAGAGATTGGCAGCAGCTGCTTCTGAACATCTGGCTTAACCTTTTGCCAGGAGCATAATTATCACCTATAATGCTTAACTTCCTGAGATGTTGGCAAGAATCACAATTTCTGGTATGTTTTTTTACCCATATAATGGGCAGCAATTATCAAACATAAACTAGAGAATAGAAAAATTCCCTCCTTCTAGACCTAAGCAGCAAAAAGCTGTCATCTCAAGATATGACTTAATAAGCATTTTGGGCACGGTATTTAATAAAAAAACCCAAACTACCAAACGTTATTCTTTGAAAACCAATCTTTCTCCTGGTTCATGACAGGAGACAGATTATTACACAGGGCTACTCAGAGCCACCTCTGAAATGCCCCGAGAAAGGGCCCATCTTTAACTGGTAGTATGTACAAAGGCCTGATAAAGCACACAGTCATAATGAAAAAAAGATGAAAGATCCTTGGACTAGCTAATTTATTGCTGCTTTTTCCAATTTGGTTTCCTGCTCTCATCCTTTGCACAGCAGATCAAAACCTCTCTGCTATCTCAAAATTTTCACATTCCACATGGGTTTGACTTAGCTAGTCCGTGGATTTTGAGAGTGTACTAGTACAAATATTCCTCCTGAAATCAGAATCAGGGTTTCTCCTGTCTGGAACATGAGAATGTGAACTATTCCCGGTGTAACATTTGATATAGTTTAGATCATTTCCTCATCTGAAAGCAAATTTATGAAAGAAGTTGAGAAGAGAAAGGAGTAAATGAACTTCTAATACTGCTAAGAAGCTGATGGACAGGCAATAACCTCGTGTTACATTATTTAACATTTATTGGAAGATAAAGGAGGTAGTAGTTATTCCCCATTTTCACATGGCTTTCTGTCTGGTAGGGAGGTTTCTGTCCAAGTTCTTCCCATTTTTTCTGAGCATTAACCCTTCTTTATCAAAAGTGATCCTTCACCTGGCTCAAACATCACTCACAGTTCATGGCCAAAGGCTTGCCTCTCTTGAAATCACAGGTACCTTGTCTCCATAAACCATCTTTGTTTTTATTCATCTGGTCATCTACATAACTTGTTGGGTGGGGGTGGGAGGGTGTGGACAAAGGGATGTAAACGTATTGCCAGAGCTAGTCTTTTACCTCTTTCCCCTTCCCCCAAATCAACTCTCTCCTATATACCCTGTGAAAAATGCAGAGTTGAGACCTACTAGCGAAATTTTAAAATGGTATTCTTTCTTGTTAAGTACGACCAATAACTTCTTCTCTTGAGTTTAGGGGTTTTTTGCAAAGTTGAAGTATTCACCTCCTGTGTTTTTGGTTATGTTTTTGATATTTTAAGCTTGAATTCACAGACTTTAACGATGGTTTGGTAGGAATGGGAAGTGAGCGTGCGCAAGAGTAACCTCCTTCACTCCTTTGCCCACTGGGGATTGTAAGGTAAGAGAACACTATAAACCAGTCTTGCTATTCTTCTTTTGTTTACTGATCCTAGAATCTCTTCATATGCAATGTCTTTTGTAAGTGTTGCCAAACAATTGTGGAGGCTTCATTAGTAATCCTATCCTTTTTCTCATAAATGGAAAAATTGAACGAGAGTTATTCAGTTTGGCCAAATTAGCATTCAAGTGATTTTTAATTTTACTTAATCCACAGCTAAAATATAAGCTGAAATAAAAAATGCAGCAATGCAGACTTCTGCTTCTGAGAATGAAATTTATCCCTTATACTAACATGTAGCTCCAAGGCAGCTCAAATAAGAAATTACATAGCCTGCCTTTGCTTTAGCTTTTCAGGCAGTAAAGTGAAAATGACCATTGGTTGTTTTTGAATAAATATTTAGAGACCATATGTAACTGTCTCTATGTAATATTTCTAATTGTAAAGTGTGCAACTGTTCTCCTACCTTCAATAACCACAGCAAGTATTTAAAGGCCATGAACTTGAAGAGCACATTGCTAAAGTCTTCTCCCACATGCAGCTGTCACTGTGGAATAAGAAAAATATTTCTCAAGATGTTTTGATTGTGCATATCTACAGGACACACGTGAATACCTATGTGATTTGCCATTGATTTAACCACAAAAGAAGTGTGGATGTAAGAAGCACATCCAGATTCCAGTTTACAGACAACTTGTGTAAGCTCTAAGTCAGATATTTCAGTGTTCTGTCTCTTTACCTCTCTAATGTTTTTCTACTTATTTCCAAACAAAGAGCCCGCCTCACTGAGGTTCAGTATTTTAGACAAGAAATAACTTTTTTTTCCCCCCAGAAGATAAATATTTTACTGGGCAATGCCAATAAAATAGCAGCTCAACAGGACCAAGAACATCAGATACTGATCTTGTAAATCTATGGCTTTCAAATCCATCTCTAATTGTGGAATATCATGGATTCAGTAGAGCACAAAGGCATTTTCTTGTGTCAACAGGACCATAGCAATGTTCGAATACTTTTTGTGCTTTGGTTTAGTATCTTATGTCTGTTGCTTTTAGTACTCATGTCTCAATCCTGATTCACCTTCAGTGAACCGGGTGAAGTTGATTCATGCCTATGCAGATGGCCACATTCAGGCTCATTGGCACATCTCGCACACCTAAAAGATCACCTGTCCTGTGTTGCTTAACCAAGTTGTATTGTGCACCATGTAATAAAATATCTTCCCTTTTCCAGGAGGCCAAATACATTATCTGCCCTTCACTCTTCAATATTGACTTTTCTGTATTAGCACAGTGCCTCTGTTAGCAAGGAACAACAGGGACCTCAGCTCCAGGCAATCCAGAATTCCTGCACTGTGTTCAGGCAGGCAAGAGCACAACAGGGGTTCTGGTTTTTAACCTGTGCTCTACCGTCAAAGTGCTGCAGTCATGGCAGGCAGAGAGATGTACAAATCTCCAAACACACTTTGTTTGTCTTGCAGCAGACTGAACCATGGCTGCACCTGTCCCTTCCTCAACCCTCGAAGGGCTTCCTTTTCTCAAGAAGAAAGACTAATAGCACTGGTAGGAAGATCCAAGCTGGGAAGAAAAGTAGAAGCACAAATGCTGTATATTCAGGAAATGCTGTTCAGTGCTGTTTCTTGGTGAGAAGAGCAGGAATAACAAATTGAGACAGGGGAGGAGAGTGTGATAAAGAGAACACAGCGGGTGAAAAGGAGTGCTGAGACTTGCTATATCAGGTGTGGAGCATGGTCCAATTCCACATGGAAAATGCAATCTCTTTTTCATTAAAGTTGAATCCTGGATTTCTATTATGTTTGCTGGCAAGCTGAATGCAAACTCCAGCAGTTTATACCAAACACTGCATTTGATGGAAGTCTGTACTGGAGAGACAGGAATAGACACTCAAAGGCATCCACAGGCTATTCAAGTGCTTCCAGGAAATCACAGCACTCAACAATAACAGCTCTGCACAGGCTCCCTGTGAATCCTCACACATGGACAAGTATTTAGAAAATAAAGGCTCTTATTTAACTCACTGCGACTGATATACACATGCTCTGTAATTTCCAAATCCTGTATCAACAAGACTTTTGGTAAAGCTGCCTTGAAAGGATGCAGTGTGATTGCCACAGATTTGTGTTTTTCAGTATAGCCAGCCTCAAAACCTCCCTCAAGCTATCGAGAACTTTTTATCTCTGGGTTTCCTCACTTAGGCACAGAACAGAGGAGGCTATGCAAGATGAGCAACAGTAGGATACTGTTTTAAAGCTGATTGGTTTTTGGAGCAAAAGCCAATGTTGAAACACAAACAAAATGTAGTCTTTTTCTCCCTTCAAGACATGTCACTAACTAAAAAAAGGTGGCTTCCTCCTTTCTGGGGAAGAAATTTGATGTTGCTGCATCTGTTGTGGCTTTATTCAACACTACACTGAGCAGCAGAGAATTGTGCACCTTTTGCAATACAAATACTTTTTTTCACCTCCCAGTTGCCTGGATCCGTCCCATTTCCAGCTCATGATAGAATATTCCAATAACTTTGTTTTCACCCTTACTTTCCACTAACAAAAAAAACCCCAAAAAACAAATGCCATAATTGATGTAATATTTAGCTCAAAATGCTGTTAATTTTTGCCTTCTCTAAAATGCAGAGCCTTTCAGAATATTTTCTTCAATTATGTATGGTAATGGATACAATACCACAGCTGAATAAGCTGCAATAGTGTTAAGTCAGCCTTCTGCCCACTTCTCTCTGCCATTCTAAAGCTACACATTTAAAGTACAAGTAACAAGGAACAGGCAGTGCTTTGCAGCTTCAAGTAGACACAAAGTATGGAGAATCCAGAGAAGCAAACACGCTGCTCTAATCTCCAAGGAACATTCAGAAGACACAGTTGGTTAGAGCATGGTACTAATAGCACCAGGTTGTTGGTTTGATCCCCTTACAGGCCATTCACTTAAGACTCAATAATCCTTGTGGGTCCCTCCCAACTCAGAATATTCTGTGACACTTTACCTTAGACACATTTTTCACCTTAGGTAAATAACACAAGTATCACATTGGGAAAAAGGTTAAATACACTGAAATCTAAAAAAAAAAAAAAATCAGGTAAGCAAATCAAGTTCATGCAAATGAGAATGTTTAGGCAATATAAGGAAGGAATAATTAAGAGAATAGGAGTGATTGCTTACTAAAACAGTAATAAAAGTTTTATTCTTGCGAAAGCAGTTGTATAATAAAGGGTTGGGTTATCCAACACACAGATGAGTTCCTGACATGTCAGTGGGTGACAAATCAGGTAGGAAGAACTAGAGACTACTTGACTATCAGGCATGAGTTTTTCATATCATCCTTATCTTTTAAGATATCTTGCCAGTCAAGCAGGATGTGTTCTAAAGCCAAACAGTCTAAGCAATGTGTCAAAGCCTGAGAAGAAATTTGGAGCAGAACAAGCTGAACTCAATCCCATAAACATTGGGTCATCACTGTTTACCAACACCTGCAATACAGGGATTTTAATGTGGCAGAGGAAGACCAGTTAGAGGATGAAAAGAGGTTAGTTGCAAACTGCAGCATTACTTTGTGTGGTATTTTACACCAAGGGAAATGGTCTGTGATGAAGATCCCAGGAGTTTTGTTACATTACAGAAGTAGGGTTCACACACTCCCACCTTGCAAATAAGAAGCCTCAAGCAGAAGCATGAAAATCTACAAATTTGTCAGTTAAGCCTAGATTTCATATTTTCTGACTAATTCAATTTCTTCATCAACTTTCCACCATAATACTTAAAAAATGGCAGGGTTATGATCCTAAGGGAAATGCCCAGCAACTTCTCTCTCCTGTACAGCTTCAAAGGTGTGGGCAGCAGCACAAGCTGACTAATGAAGCAAGGCATTTGAACTGCAACTCAGATTTCAGTCCCAAGATCAAGGCTGCACTGGCAGAGGCCAGACGGGGATGAATTCAGCTCACCATGTCAGAAGGCATCTTGGAAAATAAAAGTCTTACTCTTCGCATCATCTTGCTCTGCTGGGGATGAGGGAAGACGAGCACAGTAAGAAGCCTTCTAACCAGATGATTCACTTATTTTTTTTCCATTTGTAGGATGGAATCCCCTATATCACCTTGTCTGTTGCTAGAAGACTATCCCTGCTACACAGGCTCAGTGGACCAAGCCTGAGAGCACTGTCTTTGCCATAGGCAGGCAGATGTTCTTCCTGTCCTGGAAAGAATAGGCACTGGAGAATGCTGCTGGGATTTTTCCCTAAACATCCTTAGGAAGTATGCTTCAAACAGAAATGTTGCTACCCTAAGTACCAGATGTGGCTGCATGCTGCATAAACATTCCAAATTAGGTAGAGTGGCAGGATGGCACCAACCAACTTTAGGGCAATTTATGTTATCTTAAAGTAATGACTGGCAGAGGAAAACTAAAACAATAACCCACACTTTGAACATTCAACCAGTGAGCACAACAATAACAAATGTGTGAAATGCTTTGGAATACAGCTAAGGATGAATCACCAGGGTTCCTCTGCCTACAGAAATCTGTGATGCAGAAAGCTAACAGATTTTACTCAATTCATACGGAGCTTTGACATGGGCTATATGTACTTACACGTCCAGACTGACCTGATAGACAATGTTGTATAGAAGAGGGCTCCTCAGTATAAATACTGGAATCGACCCCAAAGATTTCTTGATGTGTGTGCTCTCTCTCCTTACAGTAAGAAAGAAAAGTCCTAGCCCTTGAAACCAAACCTTACATCAGACCTCTAGCTTCACATTTTTCACAGTATATTTTCAAGAGCTTTATTTCTGCAATACATAGAAAGTACTTGAAAAGCTGTGACCTGAAAGAGCACAGAAGTTCATAGTGACGCTGACATCTGCTTAACCTCACACCTCTATTTCTGTTCCTACTACAGCTATGACTGTCACTGATTTTAATCAGTGTCACAACCTTTCATATTAGCTCTAGAACATAGAAACATAGAACAGGGAGGAGAGGAAGAAAACATATGGCCAAAAAATTACTTTCTGTATTTAATTATCAGCATGACCCGTCTTTAACCCAAACACTATGGTTAATAGGTTTCCTGTAGCCATCATGTGATTAGCAGCTCTTGCACCTGTTGGCGTATTTAGGCATATATTTTTGAGTTAACAGCCAGTGTCTCTTTCTAAATAAGCCACGACTACATTTTAAATTGCTTAAGTCAACTTCCTCAAGCAACCACAAAGCAAGTCGTTCTCGTGAGAAAAAAAAAGAAAAAGAAAAAAGTGCTAGACATCAGTTTTCAGCTCAGAAAACCTCAACTAATCCATCAATTATTTTATCAGAAGAATGGAAAAGCAATTAGAGAATAAGAAATAGAGAGTGGGATAATAGGATCATAGGTGGAAAAAATATCATTATCTATGTTTTATCTTCACTTTGAAGTTCTGTTGCTTTACCCTGATTATCATAGATAACAAGTTCTCTGAGGGCAAACACTGTAGTATTCCTCTACAATCACTCAGAACAATATAACTAATCCCCATTTAGGGAGACAACAGAAGGCTTCTGGCACAGGACACCTCACAGAGTTGCTCTAACAACTCTCTTATGTGTTTGCACTTGGAAAATTATATCACCAAAAAGTACAAGTTGGGGGTTTTTGGCTTTTTGGGCTTTTTAAAGAAACAACAGAGTCAGTTACCCTATTCCTCCTGTCCCTTGTGCCTCAAAGCATCATTATTGAAATAGTTTTTGTCTTCCAGGTTGTGTTTCAAGACCAAATTTTGTGATCACGGTTTATGTTACTACCCAAGTAACACATTTTGATTTCAACCTCATCTCCACTCATTCCTTTCTCAGACCTCCTTGATGGGGCAGAGCCCCATTCACTCCCTGCCCAAGTAGCACACCCAGCTCCTTTCCCACCAAAGGCACAGGGGAATGACAGTGTCTGGGACAGGTTTCACTCAAAGGTTTTGTACATCCTTTGAACGTAGTGTCACCACACAGGGCCCTCCCTGGTTACCAGGCAGTCCCTGTGACTGTGTGATTGCATTTGTTTGAGATCATTGCTACACGGACATGGAAACAGCTTCATTTAGGTGTCTTCCGCTAGTATGGGTTCATGGTTTCATAAACAGAAATGAACGGGAAAGATACCCCAATACCAAATACCACAACGCTGGCACTACCAGTTCAATTGTATTTGTCGGTTGTAAAATATACAATGTTTGTATTTTTTTTAATTTTTTTTTTTTTTTTTAGCATGGACAAGACCCAAGATACTGACTGTCATTATCAGATTCTGGCTTGCAGTCAACTGATCCTTTTGTATTTCCACACCAAGCTTTTGCATGGGCTTTGACTGGGCACAATCCTCAGCTCAGGCTGCTCAAATTGAAGCAAGCACTTCTTCATAAAAGGCTGCTCTGTACTAAACACGCAACCACTGCCCAGCATCACATGGAAGAGAAAGAAACAAATTGTGAGTCTTTCTTCCAGCTCAGTTTTTTATTTGGAAAGGAACTCATTTCTGCAAAAGCTGAGGGTGAAAAGCAAACTTGTTATCAGGTCTGACTTTGGCCCAGGCCAGCAAGGAGGTTGGTAGCTTGTAGAAGAATTTGGTAACTAGATGATACAGAAGTGAAAGAGGGAATCTGCAGCCTTTCACCTTGCTACAGAAAACAGCCTGACAAAAAACTAGCAGGATAAGCAACCTAACCCACCACAAGGACAAACCTGGGAGTTTGTTACCATCATCATCAGATAAAGCCCTTCAATTTTTCTGCAGAAATTGTGTTAACCTTCATTAATGCCTCCTATCTTATCTCCACATGAAGACATACACTTCCGTTTATCATTACTGCCTCTATACCATGCTAGTGACAACCAAGATGTGGTTGTGTTGCCCCCGGCTTTATTGCTTGATTTCTGTTTTTGAAGTTGCTGTATCTGCTCTGAGTACTAATTATGGTTTTGTACTTAATTTGTACATTTGAAGAATAATGTTTAAAAAAATAGCAAGCAAGAGCAGAATAGTTAATTAAGAAAAGTAGTTACACTGGTTTGCATTGAGTTTCACTATATAGTTTTGACAAGGATGATACATGTATTTCTCAGGCACATTGGGTAGCCATGAATTAGATAGCTACAGATTTGGATTTTCATGCTTACTCACAATTTTTCCCATAGCTGTTTAAGAAGACAAAAAGAAAACTTCGGGGGTGTTAGGTTATCTGATAAAAATTCACATTTGCACTCATCCGAACAAGCATAGAGAGATGCCAGCAGGAGGGAAAGCCCAAATAACACCCAGACCTAGCTAGTCACAGGAGCCATGAACTCACCACAGCCTGATCTTCACAGTCCTAGAGAAATACAGCGGCACAAGGGCAGGAACAAAAATTAAAAACAAGAGACTCTACCTAGACCCCACCTGGGGCTGTCCCAGGGCTTCAGACCCAATGTGCAGGCATGAAACCCATCAAGATGGGTCGACACAAGAATGCCTTTTGGATGGAGGGGGGTTGCTGCTCAGGGGTATGGGACACGTTGTGGAATATGGGGGCAGAGCAATTCAGGATTGCACAAGACTTTCTGCAGGATGTCAGGGAAGGCATCAGAGGTAGAGAAAGGGATGGATTTAGGTCATTTGGGATGAACATATGTGGGAAAAATTGAGATAAAGGAATATAAAAGATTGGTCACATGTTACCCCTGGCTCTGGTACACTTGTCTGGCGCACCCAATCTGACTTCTTATCAAATAAATTTCTAAATTTTGTGCAGGGTGAGGCATTCTATTCATTATGCACATGTGTGTGTACAGGGATCTGAGTGCAGCTACTGGAGTCAGACCCTGGGTTGTTGTGTCCATGTATCCATGCAGTGAGTTACAGGTGTGCAAGGGAGCGTGAGAGTGCAAGCAGTGCCTGTGCTGAACCAGTTGGTGAGGAGGTGAACCAGCCTAGGAGCCAGGGGTGTCTGTAGGGGCTACAATACAAGGGAGTCAGCTACTGGAAACCAGGGCCAAAAGAACATACCATTTTCCCCCACCCGTCAGCAGAGGACCTCTGCCCTGCTCAGCTGGAAAAGGGAGCGGTGTGCCGCCTTTGCTATTGCCTGGGAATACATTGTTAGCCTTGCTGCAGGTTGGGCCTGGGACTGCAGCTGCCTCACCTATCTTGAGCTGCCCCTGATGCATCTTCCCCTAACACAGTACTCTTTTCTAGATTACTATGACCTGCACATAAACTGTTGTTACTACTCCATACCACAGGTATGTTTCATAAAGTACTCTAATCATCAAGAGGGACCTATACGCAGCAAATTATTGCTTCAGCATCTTGTCTTCTCAAGTTCACTCTGACTTTTTTTTTAAAAAGTATGTGATTAATGTATTACAGTAATGATTACTGTATTAATAATTTTCTGAAACTCAGATCAAGGCAATTCAACTGAGGAAGAGTCATGAGAGAGCGAATCATGTATTATTCACAGCAAAGAGTAAATGTGCCTGTTGGTTCACAGGTAAATCCCTGACTGGGATCATGAAGGACCTCCATATCTCTTAATTTATCCACTATCACACATTAAGGGCCACAGCCCTTAATAGGGATGGCCATAGCCCTCCTTCAGGGATGAGAAGTAGACTTTCAATACTGAAAGTATTCAGAGAGGACTCTGCCTGAAGGGTGTGCAGGCTATATAAACAGGAAAGGAATCACAGGCAGGGAGAGGCTGAGTGCCTTTCCCCAGGTCATGCACCAGAACCTTGACAGAGCCAGAAATAGCACTCTGGCTTCCTGAGCCCCCTCCATCCCAAGGCACACCTGGTCTCCCACACAGTCAGCCTGGAGACATCAGTCTCGGCTGGAGACACCCTTCCAGACACCAGTGGATGAGGAGAACAGAGCAGCAGCAGCCTCACAGGAGCAGCACCTTTACTCTTTTCAGGAACTGAAGTTTTAGGAGAAAGCATTGCTACAGGACATACTACACAACCGTGATTATATTTTCTTATTCTTTACTCCAAATCAATTTTCTATCCTTTCCTGGATAGCATTTAAAGGATTTGTTCTTCACCGTAAACTCAGTTTCTCCTCCCACGTAAGAAGCTATTTTTAGTCACTGGAGAACATCATCACAGAGTCTAGTAATATGTCTGCTAAAAAAAAAAGCTTCCATTTTAAGTGCTAATAAACCAAAAATCATAGCACTAGAAGAAATCACTCTGCTAGACAAACATCAAGCACAATACACATCATTATTGTTAGCCCTTCCCTGCGAACAGTGGAGACATTTCACCCTGGAAATCATTCTCAGTGAAGCAACTGAAGTAAAGAAATACTCATTCTCCTCATATTCCATGTGATAACAACTGCAGTGTCTACTATAACCACTGGGGTCCCAGGCCTGTTTACCCACAAGCAAAATTCATGAGGTGAGAATGAGATCTGTATTTGTTCTTCCTGGCCCTTTTCTATCAGATGCCATAAGTAACTCAGAAAATCAGAGTGCAGACAGTGGTGTCTCATCCAGGAGCAGCGTCTGCGTCATTCCCACCCAGCAGCGTACGCTCTGCTTCATGCCCCCAGGACTGTCTGGCTGTGTTAATGCAATAAGTAGGTGTTTTGGTTTCAGTTTTCTTGTTCCTACTGCAGCAGAAGGATTTGGGGGAGGGTTTGAATTGTAACCTAGGGAAATTGTATATAAAATTTGTTCTTGAGCCTCTGGGCTGCTTTCTCTTCCAGAGGGAACTTATGTCAGCAAAACAAAATGGCCCCTCCCTCTCTTCCAGGTTTGAGCTAATTGCACAGTCATATTATTCAGTATTCACAGGCTGCTACCTCTCTTTGCAATAACAACAGTCATTGAAGAACCAAAAAACATAACATTTGTGAGTGCACCCTGCCTCAGTGCATGCAGAAATGCACCACCACCACCACACCAGTGTTACTGGGAAAGCGTCTGCCTTATGCCTACTCACACTATTCAGCTTCTGCCCCTGCCTCCATCCTGTACATTCCCACCCTATGGCTGAAACAAATCTGCCTGTAAAGCCCACCAAGCCCTGGAGCAGGCTGCTGTCACCTGCTTCCCATGGCCTTTCAGCTCCTTCATCCTCGAGGTTTAATTATCAAAGGTGAGCTCCCCTAGGCATGCAGCAGAAGTGGCACAGCCTAGGCTACCACCTCCCCTGAAGAGTGGGGCGGGGGGGAGAGGACAGCAAGGGAGGACAGGCATGGGAGAAAGAAGGGCACCAGTGATGCCAGGCTGGCTGCAGCCTGGGGAGGAACAGGGGAAAGGCTCCTCTCATCCCATCTCTGTTTTGAGATGAGTTACTCTTCATTTGGCAAAACCTTGCGCTTCTCCTCGAGCACCAGGCTACTCTGGGGCTGAAGAAGGAAGGGCCAAATGTTTTGATGGTGCACGTAGGGCCTGGAGTAAAGCAAAGTGAATTAATAACGCTACACCTGGGCACTGAGAGCACACGCAGCCTATTACTCAGAGGCTGCGAGCCAAATGCCATTAACCTCCGAGGCAGATCATTATTGGACCATAACAGCCAACCTGTCATGTATCATTGTTTCATTAACACAGTTCTGGAAAGCCTCTAATAAAGTCAGGGAAACTGTTGCCTCAAAATTAGCAGAGATTACAAGATTTTCCACGGGGATACTGAAGAGAAGAAAAGGAAGATTATTACAATAATTTTAAGGGCATTAGAGATAACTGTGATAATTTTGCTTCTGATCTAAAGCCCACTGAAGGCAGTAAACAGGCTCCTATCCTTTTCTTCTAAAACAATGATTTTATTATTATAAATATGATTCTCCCCCACTCATTTCTTAAATTAAATTAGAGGTTGCCCAGCCCAGAAGAAACCTGTAATGCATATGCCAAAATATTTGCATGGCTGACAAGCTCTGTCTTTGAATCTTCATGAAAGGCATATAATTGTGTTTAATGCAATTTATTTGTCATTAAAGAAATAAGCTTTGATCCAAACATCTTTGCAACAGAGATCCAAAGAAACTAAGACTCCAGGTCTATTTTAAAGCAATGTGCATTTAACATTCATTCCTTTCCTTATCTGATTAGGAGATTTATTCCTTGCTAGTTTATAAAAATATAACAACAACAACAAAAGGTTATACTTATGTAAGTCTATTAATGCCTTATAACTTATGCCTGGGCTAGTTTGCTGTTGGACTACCTATTATTTTAAGAAGGGTCATTCTCATCCAACTTACACAAAATCTTCAGAACAAAGCTTATTGACCATTCCACCACCCCAGAAAATTTTATATAGTATCTAACCAAGTAGGCTTCCAGTGTTTCAAAGGGTCTCCCAATGTCAGCTGACAAAAACCCCTGGAAATTAAACTGAGAAAAGAAGTAAAATGAGAGTTTTGAAGAACTTAAATTGATCCATTTTATGAATTATTTCAATTACAGTGGCAGCTTGTCTGCATTTAAGCACCTCTGCAACATGTGCAGGGCCAGTGTGGTCATGGTACTTCTATGAACAGGGGAGGAACAAACTACTGATTTGGAGGTTTTCTGTGTACATTTCTTTTTTTACTTGTTTTGGTGTAATCCAGATATGAACAAAGTAAATGCTACAGAATATGATCAGTTAAAAAAATAAAAAGAGAGCAAGAGAAGAAAAACCTCAACAAAAAAAAAAAACCAAAAACAAAACCCAGAACCCAAAAAACAAACCAACAAAAAACCCCAGAAAACAAAAACACAAAACAAAACAACCAAACAGAAAAAAAAAATAGAGAGAGAGAAAAAGAGAAAACACCTCTATAATAGAAAAAACCTGAGTTTTTTTTCCTCTGCCAAATACCTCCAGAAAACTTGCTGTGGAAGTTAGAGTATTTATCTCCCAGAATCTGGCCCTAGTGAGAAATTGCAGTGTGCCAAGCCAAAAGGGGAAAGGGTGAAAAAAATGGAAGCAAATTCTACACCGATTGTGAAATAATCCAGATCATCCAATTTCCTTCTACATCTGTGAAATATTTCTTCGAAAGGAGAAAAGTTACTTAGAAGTCATGATTGCCTAAAGACACAGAGAACCCTTAAAGATTTGACTTTCAAACACAAGAAATTTCGTTATTATGGTGCTGAAAAATCCCTGACACACACAGTAGATGGGCCCATGTTTTGGCCACGTCAGTCTCTGCAGCCTGGGTTAATCTGTTTCTGACACTGGCAAATACCAGATGATGTGGGGGAAAAGACAAGACTGGGGCAAGCACATGGTAACACCTCACCAGATTACTCTGCCAAGATCAGCACAATTCCTGTGCTAACTCAAGACTCCTGTGAGACTTGTTCATCCCACACTCCTGAACCCACGAGAAGTTCTAGTACCTCTAGCCTCTGCACAACTGCTTAGATGACATTACAAACCACGTCCCCTTGCTTTAAATCCCAGACTCACTAAATTTTTCACATTCCCTGGATCTCTGATTATAAGCAGCAGCAAGAAAACTCCTTTTCATCTTCTCATTCTTGTGATGGACTATTGTCCATCCCTTCTCGGAAGCTTTTTTCCCAAGAAAGGAAGTCTCAAGCCTATCTGCTGAACAGAAACTGTTTGGTGCCTTTGACCATTACTGTTCATATGATCTGAATCTTCTCTAGCCCTGATCTACCTTCCCTGATGTGGTTCAGATGCCCTTAGACATTTTCTGTGCTGTTGGCTTTTGACTACATATCTCATTTTGTGAAACCTTAATGCAAGGGCGAACCAAAGGCCCTTCCAAAGATCAGTGGTGAAGCAAGCTGGGTTTTACAGGCATTCCAGGGTCAGGCAAACAAATAAATGCATTCTTAAGAACAAACTAATAGCATGTTTCCAAAATCTCTCCACACACACACACAAAAAAAAAAAAAAATAAAAAAAAAAAATTCCAGAATTCCTGGTTTTTGTTCCCATTCATATAATTTTTGAGTGAGGCTGAGTCAGGTTTGTTAACCAATTAAATTGTTTTTTAAAGAAGACACTCCTAGAACATGCCCAATGATATAAACAGATTAGTGAAATCAAATTTTTAATGGTACCATGCTAGTCTGAATTATTATTATTATTATGAAGATTATTTTAGTCCAACCAAACCAACTTAGAAATTGTCATACTGTAAAGACAAAGCTACTTCAGAGTGCTCACACAGTAAAAAGCTGAGTCCCAGTGAAACTGTCTCTAGAATATACTTGTTAGTTTAACCCAACATCACACTTAAAATAATATGTCAGGTTCCTGCGGGCATAAGATCCATTCTGGACAGTCTGTTTTTCCATTTGTTTTTAAGGAATAACCAGCAGATGCCTTTGAGTGTCCCAAGAGGTAAACCTGGGGTTTTGTCCCCAAATGGAAGGACAGAATTATCTGCTTCTGCAGACATTTTCCACTCCATTCCCTGGGTTCACTGAGCTCTTCAATCACATGTGTAAGGAAGAGGAAACATCAGAGTATGAAATGCATTCCTCTTTGTCCCATAATGACCACCCTCTGGATCTTGCAGGAGGATCCACAGGCTCGTTACTGCTGTCAGACTCAGCAGTGGTTCAGGAAAAACTGTGCTTGTGGACAAGTAGAGTCCAGGCTGGCAAGTGAATACAGCTCCACTAGAAAAATATCAGGAAGCAGAGTCCCAGCTCCACAGGGCCTGAATTACAACACAGGGACTGTTTCAAGTCCTTCAGGTCTCACCCCAAGTCAAGAGAACACTGAATAAACCACAACACTTTCCTTATAACTGGAGAGTACAGGCCTTTGGCATGGTTTTTAGGGAATGGTTATAGCTGTGATGACGTTTTAAGAAGCTGTGGAAGCCCAGCTCACAGATGCTGAGATGAAGCATTCATAGCATGCATTCTAATAATTTTTGTTTACACAGCTTAGGGAAAAAAAGCTAACTAAAACTAATTCCTTTTCGTGTGGGAATCCGCTCTGGTTTAACTCAAAGGTGATTTTTAAGTCTGTGTGCATTTACAGTGCTAGACAAATATTTGTCAAATATACAGGCTGCTGGTCTCATTTGAAAGATAAAGGTTATGGAGGGAGGAGGGGAAGGGAAAAAACCCAGCCAATGCAGAACATTGAACTGAATGAGCCCTAAGGAAAAGCATCCATCTGCCAGCGAGAGACACATTCCTGCTAGCAGAGACTGCCACCTTTTGGGGAATAGCTTCAGAGGCAGAGCAAAGAGGATGCTCCACCTTTCCCATAAATTTCCAAGCTTGGTTCTGTATTTGTGTCAGAATCAAATGGCTTCAATTTCTCAGCAACCAGTAAAATTAAAAAAAAAAACAACATATACAAGAGGACGTCTGAGCTTCTCTAGGTTTTTCCTTTGTTTCTAAAAAAGCAAGGTATATTTTGTTCAGTCTGCTTATCTATACTGTTAGTATTTTTAAAACTCAAAATTACTAATGAGTCATACCATTTGAGCTAGCAAATATCAATCAAATTTCATGGAAGCAGCTGAGAAAATGGGGTACACTCAGATTCAGGCTTCATTTGGGGAGAGCAAAGGAGGAGCTTAGTAGGACTCTTTTGGCTGGAAGCAGCCAGCCAACCAGCCTGGATGTGGCTCTCCAACACTGCAAATACTCTTTTCTACCCGAGTGCCGACCCCAGTCACACAAACACAGGGGTCATTACAGTAGGTAAGCAGGAAGCAAAACAGAGCACAGATCAATTGGATTAAAACGTCATTGACACTGATACTCTTTTGGTGATTGACTTGTTCAGGCACAGGAACAGAGCCCACAGGGAGAAAACTAAATACTTTCCACTCTTCACATGTGTTTTTATTGGTGTTTTTGAAACATGCATGAAACAACATTGTTAAAGACACTGCCTTACGATTTTTGGATATGTTTTATCTGCAGTCTGACACTAAAAGAGGCCACTGGGTATAAAAATAAGTCAATAATGAAAAAAATGCTGTTGTTTAATAATCTTACTACATCTTTGAAATAGAAGCAGAATATTCAGTAATTTCTGCTGCTGTTCTTGCCTCTGTGACAACCCTTTGGGCTTTATTTTCCCTTTTAAAAGAAATATCTGCCCAGTTCCAATCCAAATTTGACAGATGCCTCAGGGATATCAGTTACTTGTAAGAATCCTGACAATATGTAGGGAAAGGAAAGAGCCTGAATACCCCATAGAGGGACAGACTGCAGCCAGAGCTAAGCACACAGAGGCTGCGCAGGAAACAAGGCGTCACATTTTGTCTCACATCACAATCTGTAGCCCCACTCAAATCCCTCTCCTGACCTGTCGTTTTCTGCTTTTATAAAAAACAGTCTTTGCACTGACACTGCCTCTCCCTCACTTGTTCTCTTGAACAGGGAACCCTGCAGTCTCAAATCACAGCAGAAATCTTCTGTACAGCCCCAGGGGGCAGTGATGCCAAGGAGGGAGAATATGCCACAGAAGCCTGCCCTCCAACTAAACTACCTTCCAGCCCTGTAAAACGCTCTCTTCTATTGCCATTCTCCATCCAGGAGAATGAAAGGACATTGCCTTTCAGAAGGTCAAAAGTACCTACATTTTTTCCTGCACTGCCAAAGGGAATAGGGCACAATAATGTCATCTGCTGTGTCTCCCAGAGCAATCTCTCCCGGCTGCTGTGCCTACTAGGCTGTCCCTACCTTCTTGTCCTCTCCATCCTGCTCCTTGTCCCCAAGCTGAAAAGAAATTGGAGGAAAAAGAACTTCGATGCAACTGCACCAACCCCAGCACAACAGTGGAGTGGGAGCTAAAAGACACCCTGCCCTTCCTGTGCTGATGATTTTCTTCTCTAGCAAGAAACAGGAGACAAGAGATTGTCTCACATGAAATATGCTGAGGGTATAGATGAGCAGACTGAACAAAATATGCCTTGCTTTTTTAGAAACAAAGGAAAAACCTAGCGAAGCTCAGACATCCTCTTGTATATGTTCTTTTTTTAGTTTTACTGGATGTTGAGCAATTAAAGCCATTTGAGTCTGACATACACACAAATGGTTAGAAGCTACGAGCCACAGATCTGGAAACATCAGAAGAACACAAGATATCTCTACATAAATCACTACAAGCTGTCCTAGTCTTCAAAATGCAGTGAGATGTGTTAAATGCTAACAAAAACTGACTGGCTACTTATTTCCATTTTCTATGCCAAAATACCATGGTGGCTACAAGCAACTGAAGCCCACATAAATTCAAAGTCCAAGCCAAAATTTGCAGCCACTATTCTAAATTGCATTCAATCAAAACAGCACTTGCTCCAATTCTGTTGTTAGCACAGGTTCAGGGGAAAAACTGAACTTAAAAGATTTGCTCCACCACAGCTGAAAGTTTAAAGCATCTTAGGGAAGTATGATCTTAAAACTCCAGCTATTATAGTGGCTGCTTATTCAGCCACTCCTGCTTGTTGGAGGACAAAATAATTTTCCACCCCCTACAGGCTCTGGAAGGAATATGCTCCCACCGGCATGGGAGAATGCTCTCAGACATCCCCTTGTGGGGGTAAAAGAAAAAAACACGGGTATTTTCTTGACATTGCACCGGAAGAACAAGCAGATTACTTACTTCACCCTTGAAAAGCTAGCCTTGACAGAGAGAGACATTCAGAATACTCTTTTTAAAGTTGGATATCTTTGAAGGCTGCTGTGATCTTGGTGAACCAACAAGCATTAAACAACTAATTTCCTTTTTCTCCTTAGAAATGATAAAGCATTTTCTCCATTGGAATTGCTGTAGCAAAACCAACAACAGACACCAATCCAGTGAGCTGAAGAACACTGTTGGGAATATGTGACTGCTAAAGGCTCGAGTGAACCTTTATTCAGCAAAGACACAAGACCTGGGGTAATCCCAAGCTTTCAGTATTTTATTACGTGCCAAATAATGTGACTGCAGACAAACCAAAAAACTAATTTAGCCCCCTGAAATCTTCAACCTGAAGGCAGGTAGGCTCACTGTGAGAAGATCCCCCTGAAAATAAGTGAAGTGAAAACAATTTGAGCTGTTGTGGCCTCCTTGAGCTGCCTTCAGCACGGTCTGAATTTCCTTCCTCCTGCAAGTCTGAGTGTCTTCTGCCTGTTGGTTTACTCTCAGAGTCAAGGATGTGTAGGTTTGGTCAGGAACGTGGATCAGAACATCACAAATCTTTCCTCTAGACTCAGGACATCCCATGAAACTGGGCAAAAATCAGGCTTCAGAGGACTATTGTAGTAAAGTAAAATGGATATGCTCCTAGGCCAGCAGAAACATTCAAATTTGTCTTCTCCCTAAAACAAATAATAAGCTACTTGCCAAAATCTGCCACTCCAGGCTTTAACAGCAGGATTGCAGAGCATTCTCAACCACACCAAGTTTGTGTCACATTAAATCACCTGGAAAAATTATTTCTATGAAACCTTGATAAATGAATTAAATATATATTTTTTTTGTTTAGGCACCAGAATGAGGCTGGATAAACAGGTCTAGACCAACTTGTCAATCTAGCTAAATTTAAACAAATATGTCAGCATTATCTTAGCTAAAGAAAATTTTTAGTCCTTATACCTTCTTGTTACCCTGTTCATATTACTAAAAAGATATTACTTGAAACATTTAAGTAGAATGCAATTCAAAATCACCCTACATGATCTGCTAGAAGATTTAGGACACTGCATACTAACACAGAGCAAGATTTCCTATGGCATTGACAGCCTATGACATTGAAATCCCTCCCAAAGTTCAGCAAGGTTTGGTCCTCTACATCCCTTTGGCTCCTTGGACCTCTCCACTTTCAAAACAAAATTCAAAATAAATGTATTGAAAGGTTGATTTCTTTCTAATCTTCCATGAATTTCCCTTGTTCCTAACGGAAAAGAAAAAATTAAAGAAAAAACCCCAACACCTAGAGGACAGTTGCCTACCTTGGGGTGAATATAGCAGCAAGTATCTTGAATTATTTTGAAACTGTCTAGTGATTTCTCCAGAAGGAAAACTAAGCCCCCAATCCAGGGAATAAAAAAAAAAAAGGGAGAGAAGGGAAAAAAAATAGGAAGATGTAAAAGCAACTGATGGCCTCCAAGAGAGGGCAGTCTCAGACTAGGGATGATTCACAGAGAGCACTACTGTCAGACCTGTTTTCTGCCACATTTTACTGTATGTATCCAAGAAGCTTGATGTTTAAATATCACCATCCATCCAAAAATCTTGGGTGTAAGTCAAAACTTACAAGTTGGCCTGCTGCAAGTTTCAAAGGGGAGAGAGATGCCTCTTACAGATGCTGTAACATAAGAAACAGTCCTCCACACACGAATTTACTCCAACAAAAATGGCTCATAAATACTGCTCATCTTTAAACACACCATCAATTTTATAGAAGCCAACTCACTTTCCAAGTTCACCAGCAGCAAAGTCATGGTGAGATACGATCACACAGATTCTGCAAGATCCAATTCCAGCACAGCAAAAATGATTTTTTAAAAATTTGCAATTTATGTAACGTATCTCCTCAAAGACAAAGGTTCTCCAAGGCTTTTTTGCTGGGTTGGTTTTAAGTCACTAGGAGCTAGCTAGACTATCCCTACTGTCCATTTTTCCTTCTGAGCAGAGGCTTGACTACCTAAACAACTGGGGAGAAAAAACTACACCAGAGCAGAGCCTTTTGTACGTTTCTTCAAAGCCGTAATGTCAACCCCAAAATACAGTCCAGTATCTTCTTTCTTGCCAGTGAACAGACTGACTGCTAGAAAGATGCAAACCTTTCCACTAACTCCCACCACTTCACTCACCTCCAAAGCTTTAGGCCCATCCTTTTAATACTGATACTTCCAACCAAAGCACTAGATGACTGATGGTGGTCTCCAGGCCCTGTGGAGACACCACATTTTGGGTGATTCCACTCGGAAGACAAAAATATAATTTCCTGGTTGGAAATAACCCAAGTTGTATAAGCCATTTACCTGTACTTACAGCAATGTTGAAGGCAGAGCCACCAGGTGACACGCAGGAAGCAGCACCCAGAGCTCTGGGCACCAAGGCTTGTGTGGGAGCCATGCAGAGCAGCTCTGGGGACAGACACAGGCTGTCCTTCAGGGGCACTGGAAAAGTGCTTACCAAACTAGGGATGGAGGAACAGCTGTGAGCATGGCACTACCTGAAATTAAGTGAAAAGATCCTGATTCATGTCCATGAACCTCCTACTAAGGCCCTTAGGCCAGCTGCACACCATCACATAACACTGTGAGATTCATCTGCTCATGCCCTGTAGGCAGCAAAGGCCACAGACAGGTTCATCAGTCAGAGAAACTGGACTTCACTGAATTTTGTTCTTTCAACCAGAATCACCCTCATCATCTCAGGGATGCACCTCGTACTTTTTCTCTATCTTGCTCCCTAAAGCATTCACATCTTTATTCATGTTGGTGACCCATTTCAGTGAAGTCCAACTTCATTAATTTCACTAAGATGGTGAAAAGAGTCACACACTCATGTTTCTTCTCCAGTGAGGTTGACCCATGTGGATATCAGGACTTTCAGACAGCAGTGAAATTTTCAGGGCCAGAATGTGAAAAAAAAGAATGCAACGAGGAGATACCTTAATAAAAATTGAACTTCTTTAGTATGATTTCAAGGCTGCATAAGAAAACACTCAAGGACCTATTTTCTTGCTTCCCTCACTGAGGAACTAAAAAAGCCTCCAAACAAAAAAAATACTCTTTTGCTGCAACAAATTCCACCTTTGCTGCAACAGAGCACCATCATGGGAAGCATCAAACAACTTTTATCTAAGGTGGTGCCCAGTGTGCAGATCCAAAAAGTTTTGTGTCTGAAATGAGACTTTTATAGCTACACTACAACACTGGTCTCTACAGTGATAATCCTCTTGAGTGGTTTCACAAGGCAGAAGAGCTAAGCTGGCTACCACTGAGGTTAACAGAATGATTTTCACTGGTTTCAGTGAAAGTTAGTCTCAGTGCTACGTGGTAAGATCCTTGGACAAAAACATCAAGGCAGGATTTTTAAATTCTCTTTGCAGAAATAAAGTAATAACATATCTCAGGATATCATGATTTTTAAGAAGCCAGATCCCCATTTCAATAACACACATCCAAACCTGGGTATTTCAAGTCACTTGAAAGGATTTGAGATCGTGAAGTGCTAAGCAATTGAGTTCCCAAACTTCAAAAAAGCAGGGAATCCAAGAAGTGCAATTAATTACCCTAACTACAGCACTACAGACACCTTACTTTTTAGAGAAAGCCAAGAACATAGGTGTTTATGCAGACAGGGTGCATTTCTGCAGAAAGGTAGTATCTTCCTCTTAAACATGCAACACATGTCAAAACCAGCCCTTATACAACCAAGCACATACAATGGATAATTCAAAAACTTTACTGTAATTTAGTTTAAATGGGTCTTGGGAAGGAAAATGGAAGATGACAGAGAGCATGAGGATTTAAGGCGTGAGGCTCTTTGAAGCAGCCTGAGTCCAGTCCAGCTATGATCACTGGCATCCCAAGTTCAAACACTTCCCAGTCAGGTAAGTTCCCACCCTCAGTTCCCACCATCGAGGGGAAGCCACTTGCATACACAAACCCATACTTTGGAGAGTCATCCTCAAACTTGTAATGCAAGTGGGAACCTACCTCATTCTGCAAGACTCACAAAGAAGTTTATAAAGCTGAAGGCTGCAAGCAGGACCTAAAATACTTTTTTCCAGCAGCAGCCTATGTTAATCTTACAGGTGGTCTCAGAAGACCTACAAGCCTCCTCTCTTCACTCCCCCCAAACCCTGAGTACCTACATTACACCTGGAAGCTGGATACTCAAAAACCCTAACAAGTGTTGTACTGTTCTTTAAGCCAGTCCCAAATGAACTTGGAGCAAAAGTATCCAATCGAGACCAAGAGCAACTCTTTATTCAATTAGCAGAACTGCATCAAACTCTGCCACAGACAAATTGTTCCATAAAACCAGCGGGGCAGGAGTCCTGCCACCTGCCTTCACTGATACCCTCTTTCCTCACCTGTTCCTACGTGCTCAGGGTGACAAGGAGCATACCTGAGCACCCAGGCACTGCTGAGCACCTGGGACACTGCAGCAGCTTGGCAGAAACAGTTTTTTCTCTTCCTATCTCACCTTGCCCCTCATAACAGCAACTTGCAAATCATTCTTAGTAAATTAGTACAGGTTTTCTACCTGAGCAACACTTCTGGGATTGCGCTAGTGAAAATAAGCAAAATTAACATTACACTCTTCAGAACATTAAAACGCACCCACAGCATCCTCCTTCCTCTTACAGAAAAGTTGAAATCACTCACCATTGCATGGTACTGAAGGTCTCCAAAGTTTCTTTGTGCCTCGCTCCCAGGGCCAGCGTCGCTTTCCCTCCGACGGCCACTCCCGATGCTCTCGGCCAGCCCCTGAGAGGCTCAGCCTGCCCTGCCCTGCCCTGCCCTGCCCTGCTCCGCTCTGCCGGGGCGGGGCTCCCGCCGCGCCCGTCCCGGGCCGTTCCTGGGTGTCGCTGGCAAAGCTCGGGAGCTGCGGATCGGGGTGATGGCTCGGGGTGATGGATCGGGGTGATGGATCGGGGTGATGGATCGGGGTGCTGTCCCCCCTTCCAGGAACGCCGGTGGCTGCGCTTCGCCAAGGCTCTGCCGCGCTGGGACTGAGCACCGCGGGCGATCTTCTGCAACGATCTTCCTTTCTGCAGCACTTCCCTTGCCCTCGTCCCCTTTCCTTAGCCTTCCACTGCAGAATGAAAAAAACAGGAAGGTTTTGATCAGGTCTGTTGAGCCCGTGTAGAGGCAGGAGCTCACCTGGGGCTCCAAGCGCCCATCGGAGCTCTGCAGTCACCAATTCACTGAGAAGAGCCTGCGCAAACTTTTGGCTACAAACCTTACAGCCTTTTAAAGCCCGCTCCAGCTTTGAGTTTAGAGATATTTCTGGCTAGAGGGCCCCAGAACGACGTTGCGAAATTCGAAACAAGTTTCAGTTAACTAGTGAGTCAGTGCCTTCCTTTTGCTTCCAGATTTGCCCTTTGATTTGCTGCAGCCTATGGGAGAATGCCAAATAAAAGATGTGAAATGTAGCCTTGACTGAATTAACAAACTTGTTTTGCCAAGGTCAGTAATTCCCAACTTGGCTACTAATAAATCACAAATTAGCTGCCAAAAATATGGGAATTATTATTATCAATCATGAATTTGGGGTTCTTTATGTGGCTTATGAAATTTTAGCTTTAGGTACAACCCTGAAGGTTAAAAGATTTTTTTACCTGCCGTGGTTCTCTTGAAATCAAACCAGCTGCAAAATACTGCCCACTTTCAGGCTTAAAATAGCTGAAACCACCATTTCCTGTGGTTTCACATGAAAACCATACACTTGGTGATGAGTGTGCCTACTGTTGTGTAACAAGGGCACAGGGCATGGCCAGGCAACTGAAAAAGGGTGTTTGTCAGCCCAGAGAAGGGCAAGAACTGATCACAGTTCAGAAGGGCCTGAAGCAGTTAGGGAGGATCTGGGATTTTTCTGTCCCTTGCTGTATTGCTACTTCTCATGACTTTATCAACCATTACTTTCAACAGCTTGTTAAGCTGCATGTCCCAGAAGCAAGGCAGCTACACAGAAATTGTCACTAAAAAAATAAAAATAAAAATCGAGCTCTCATAATTATGGGAATAACTTTGGAAGTACAGCATGGGTACCCACAATGGCTCAGAGAGAACCCATCAGGGAAAGGCTAACCTATTTTGCTCCTAGGTTTTATGATTTGGGGATATATTTAAGACTGTTTAGTGTTACCTCCTGTGTGCAGTAACTAAAATGCAAGAGATTAATTCTTCCCCTCCCAAAGTTGGCATTGAATGAGTGTTAAAAATAATGCTTTTGTGCAAACTCTCCTGAAACTTCCAGTGGTCTCGCATCCATGACTGTGATTTTCAATTAATATTAGATGCAACTGGATGTCATCTCTCCTGTTGATTAAAACCCAGGAGTTACCAACAATGAAAAGAAGTATTCAAGGTTGCCCATATTTCTCTGTACAGGAAATATTGCCAGATTCAGCAGAAAACAAAGGACCAACTTTGCCATCCAGTTGTTTGAATGACATTCTTATGATTTCAGTGAGCGAAGAACATAGATTTAACAGCACCTTATTTACAGGTTTTACTCTTAAGTAATTTAAAAGAATCAAGTTGAATCTCTGCCTCCCACAGAAATACTAAAGCAGTGTAGAGTATAATATCCTGAATTTTTAAAGAACATTTTGTCTTACTTTTGTAATAATGCTAAATCATCTTCAAGGATAATCTGGAACAGAGTGAGGATATATCTATGTGCTGACAAATATGTAGGTTAAGGAAAGAAGTGACTGAGAATAAAGTAGGCACATACTTACAAGGTATACTGGAGCCTAAAGGAAAGCAGCTAGAAGCCTAACACTCATTTGTGTTCATGATGTTCCTTGCCTAGATATGAGTTTAAAAATTGATCAGTAAATATTGGCCTGTCGGTAAATCTTCCCCAAAAAATCTCACCTGTAGGCTTTTGAAGAGAGAATTTGGCAGCAATCCCTTGTACAGTGCTCCCTGTGGAGTTGGCTAGGGGCCACAAGAAAGTAAGAACCGTGTATCACACTACTTTAAAATGTACCACAATCAATGTCCTTCTTTTGCTCAAACAAGGAAATCTTTCATGGAAATCTACCTTAGGTTTCTTACTGCCTCCAGTATAGTCAGAGCACAACTTGTAGGGTATATCTAGACATTAGCTAGAAGCCAGTCCCTCCTTTAGACTGATTAGAACTAGGCTAGGATTTCAGCGTGTGAACTGAAAGTCAAACCTCTTGTTTCCAGGTTTGTAGCACTTGCTGCAATTTATAGAAGTGGGCTTAGATTTCATATTTTAGAATAGATTCAGGTAAATAAGTCAATCAAATTGGTTTTTATTGAGTTTGAGGGAGATAAGCAGAAGAAAAGGAAAGTAAAGGAAGTTATTATAGTGGCTAACTGATGTCCAAGGACAGGGTAGGCAGCAGGCAACAGAATCTTTTTCACAGGTTTTCCCTACAGAAAATGTGAAACAAGCTGTCCCAGTTCAAGGGCCAGGACACAACCACCAGAGAGATCCTGCTCTTGGCTGACTTCATGACAGGTGTGTTGCCACAACAAACTGATGCTTGTTGTTGACAAGGTCCCATTCTGTCTGTTTTGAACCCTGGGGCAGCATCCAGGCCTCTTGAGAGGGACAGAGCTTACCACCTCTGTCACAGACCATCCTACCCTGTCACTGTTTCCTCCCTTATAAACATATCTGTACATTGTGGTGAAGCTTTCGGACAGAATTTATGTGCTGCCAGAATGTCCTTTTAACTTTTTTCTGGGATGCAGGTTTATTGGATCAGATAAAGCTGAAAATGGCTATCCCATTTCAGTGTTCTGAACAGTTTCTTGTCAAGGTGTTGCACTGAATCTCATAGATATAATTAGCCCAGGAATCTCTGCACTGTTCTCTATTCCCTACTGTAGATATGCCAGCATTTCAGTTTCCCAGCTAAAAACTTGAATTCCTTACAGGGGCTGGTCACAAGGCCACAGTGACTTTGTGATACAGTAAAAGATGTCCCTGTAGTAAGGTAATGTGAGGCCTTTAACAATCTTACAAAATACTTTCTTCTTTGTTATTCAGGCATAGGGAGACAAAGTTCTTCTACTGCTATCAGTCTGTATAAAACACCCTTCAGAAAAGGATCTATCAATTACAGATTTTAACATATAAATAAACACAGGTCCTCAGTTGCTTTTTGCCCTGCCTCATCTATCATATACACTAGTGCAAAGTGAGTATATTTGCTTGGTAGGTGATGTGTGGAGAGCTGGATGACAAATACAGTGAAGATAAGAAAGACTAATGGAGTTACTGAAACCACTTCCTGTTGAATCATTTATCAAGTGTTTTGTCAGTTTACAGATTTTTCAAATCCCAAAGCACACTGAAGGCAGAATGATGCACAGTTCTCTGGAATTCCATCATTAGTTCTAGCTGAATATATTAGTTTTTAATTGCTTTTGGCGCCAGTGGTCCAATTACCTAGTCAAACATAGGTTCTAGTTATTGAAAAATCAGTAAAAGAGCAAGAAGGTGTATTTGCATATTTACCTTATGCTTTCCATATGTGCATTTTCTAAGAAGACACTGAAATGGAGCTGTGGCAGTCTCTTTGCTTTTATTAGTTAGCTTTCCTGAATTCCTCACTGAGAATGAAGATATCATAATGCCTTAAATGCTTCCTAATTATATATTTGTTCAGCAAGTCTCAAGACATCCTCATGAATTTCTTTCCTCATAAATCTTCAAGAACTGTAAAAAGGATTTTCATCTCTGTCCAGGGATCAAACCTTGCAATGCAGTCAGGAAATCAGTCTGGTTTTGTGCATGACTTAACTGGCAAGTGGGAGACGTAGGATACTGTTTGGCAGACATTACAGTAAACCTCCTGCAGTAAATAGGTACTTACAAGATCACTCATTCTCCACGTACCCAAGACCTTTCAATTTCAAACATGCTGTCATGAATGGGTGGGGGAGCTAAACGAGCCCTTGCTTCTGCCTGGATCTCAGCAGGGGTAGTAACCTTATTGAGATGACTCACAAATCAAAAATCCCCCTCCTGTCCACAAGTTCTTTTAATAATGACTGATTCTGTCTATTATATAACAAATTATTTATTAATAGATGGGAAAACTACTGACTGTAAGACTTAAAAACAAAACTAATACTACACAGGAATAAAACCAAAAAGGATAACTACTAGTAGATTACATACAGTGCACGATAAGATACCATCTAAATTACAGCTAACGAAGGAAAAGTATAAGCTTAGGATTCAGTGTATCTTACCATCCAGTTGTTGGTGCAGCACACATCGAGATCCTTTCCTTCAATCTCTGGAGAAGTAACCACGAAACTGCGTCCAGATCTCGGGGAGAAGTCTCTCACACCTTTGGGGGCGATTGTTGAGGCTTCTGCCTCAGGGATAACTCGTGAATCTTTTATAGCATAAAACGGTGTCTCTGGAGTCATCAAATTTTCTTTATCTCTTCCTACACTTGTTTTCCAGGTGTTTACCTTTACGGCCTGAGCCTCCTGGTGCCAGAGAGAATCCTGCTGAGTCCTCCGACTCCAGGGTCATCTCTGGTGTTCCATTAACTCTGTTATGCAGGAAGAAGGTGGGGGGGGGGGTAGACCTGTCCTGCCACACATGCTCTTCTCCTTGACTTAATGTTTTAAAATATGTCGTTATATTCAAACCAGAGAAGATGCTAATGTCATTTCTTCTTTCACCCAGAGAGGAGGCTTCTACTTCCATTTTCAAATTATGATCTCTATTGCTCTGTTTTGCTTTCCTTTTCTCTCTCCAAACTTGCTGTCGCTCTGCCAGCAGAGCTGAAGCTAACACATAGCAGGACAGTAACCAGTTGCCATCATTTGTGTTGTACTTATTGTCAATTGGTACTTTCATTTCATTTTTTATATAAATTTTCCATAGCTGCAAGGGAAGAATTGGATACATAACAGCTGGGACAACAGCATATGTTTAGAGAGTTAGAGATGTTCATGCTGATTAGGAAGTGTCTCTTCACTACGTATTTCAATATCTGAAGATAATTTCTCTGTAAAGCCTATTGCATCTCACATGAGCTTCTATGCTGAAGGCCAAATTTAGAGTAGGATATCAGTAATAAGGGATTGTGAGTAGGTGCAAAGAATTCCAAAGGAATTCCAGAAGTTGGATTTTTGGTAGTCAAGCACTGAAAAATTCCTACATAATATTTAATCAGTGGGCAAGTCAGCAAGTGGTATTGTATGTAGATACCAGCTGTTTCAGACTGCTCAGGTTAGGCAACCTTCCAATACAATGGATCAAAGCACTGTGATTTGGAAAAATGCGATAGGGCTGGCAAAAGATTTCCTTAGACTGCAGCTTTTAGGCTGTTAAAGTAGCCAGGTAGACTTCCTCAGACACCTCAGGAAATAAATCAGTACCTGCTCTACAGGACACCACAATATTGCTATAGATTTTTATGCATTTGGGTTAATTTGTGGTTAACTAATTAATCAATAACATTAATTAATGGTGTGATAAGAGGAGCTATCTCCTCTTTACGTATGGGGAATTGAGCCACTGGCTAAAACAAATTACATACCCATGTCTAATCTTTACCTGTGCAACCATCCTTCTTTGCTCATATTTTCTCCTTCCAACTGCAGCAGTAGATAAAATTCCTCTTAGAAAGGAAACAAGTATGACAATTCTCATATGTGCATTGCTTTTTAAAAGCAGACATAAAGTTCCTGATGCACAGAGGCATTAATACCAGAAACAACTGTGTGCCTAGGAAAATGCTGAGTAAAAACAATAGCTATATGCACAATTATTCACATTTTGGGATCACACTGCATGCACTGGCCAGTCAATCTATACATAGTGGCAACAGCAGTAGAACTTCCAGGATGCCGAACAATTAGAAATTCCAGACAAATGGCCAAGCTCTTCTTCTTTTGGTCAGACAAAACATACACACAAGAAAATAGTACATGTTTCAGTAAAACTGAAATACACATAACCCTCATCAAATATGAAGGCCAGAAAATGGTGATAATGAATATTCCCGAACCCCTTAAAGGATAAGATGCCTCTTCTATTTAATTTTTGATCCATCCCTGTGGACTTTTTAAAATTATCCTAGCCAACTGTGCTTCACTGTTCCTTTCAGAGAATTTTGATGACCACTCAGAATATACATTTGAATTTCCTGAAGATAAGTACAACTGTATGTATGTACACCCTGGTTGTACATACTAGATAACAAAGACAATACTACTTAGAGTACACTGAGAGAAAGTAATCTAATTTTACCATGAAACACATTCTTTTGTTCTTTCTGCAGCTTATCTAATGAACTCAGGATCTGTTCCTCTGCCAGCACTGGGATACTTCACTTTCATGAGCTGATTTATCAAGGTTTATTTTCTTTGTGCACCAAGAAAAGAGCTCTTCAATTTTGTACAAAGGGTGAAAAACTATTTACCTGTAAAAATATAATTACCACATACAAACCTACTTAACTATCTACATATATGACTATTTTAAGATGTTTCCATGTCATGAAGGACAGACTAGGAAATACATATAGTCCTGTGACTCATTAGGGCAAATTAATTTTCTGAGTGATTATTTGGTTGAATGATACTGGTGTTTTAGTAATTTATGAAGATATTAAAACCCTCTGGGGATCAGATTTTCATCTAGACTAGTTTAGCAAACCTCATTTTCTTCCATGACATTCAGCTGTTTTTCATCATCTGAGAATTTCACCTAGAATATTTCGCAACAATTCTGAGGCACTATAGATAAAGCAGTGTTCTTTTGCCTGAAAAATAATGACATACCCAAGTCCAAGAAACTTCTTATATCAGTAGTTTATGGAATGACAGAATTATTTCATTATGCCTATATTTTGGAGCTTCCTTCATTTCACACTTTACTTCAAAATTCTAACTACACTTCAGAAAAGTTAATTTCTTGAAGGCTGGGACCAACCCCACTCACTTGGTGAAAAGGTGCAGCATGACTTCTCCCACAGCAGGTATTGGAACAATGGCTGCCAAGCTGTCTAAGCTTGAAAGAGAGTTGAAAGGTGAGAGTAGATGGCTGTGCATGTTGTGTCTGATTCCTCTGAGTAGGCAAAGAAAGCCAACATATGTCAATAGCTCAAAATATTCACCAGTTTGTTTTTCCTGAAATTTTATACTAACTTCTGCAGTTATCCCAGGTAATATTAGAAATTAAATCTGAAAAAAACCATAAAATTATTTGCAAAATCTGAGCTACATTTGCTGCTGGTTTTACTGTGGTCAATGTATCAATCACTGAAGCATTAATGAAATTTTTGCTTCTAAGTGTGTTGCTCCGGATTCTAAGCCCAAAGTTTTGTTTAGATTCTGGATCATTGATAGAGTCAGAGCCAAGAAAAGGCTGATCCTGAAAGATGAACACATTTTTTCTTCTGATGGCTGTGAGCCAACACTATAGAAACTATTTCCCCCATTGCTTACACCCACAGGAGTTTCACAACTGCCTGCAGCTCTTTTGGAATACACGAACCCTTCAGAGAATGGCAACCGACAAAATGTCATTTCTTCCTGTGTAAGTATTGGTTGAGTGTTTCATGTTTGAGGTACTTTCTACTTTTCTCTCCAAAACTAAAGCTTACTGCATTTGCTATAGGCACAGAAGCTGTCAAATCTCATTTTTTTGAATATTCAGGGTATCTGTGTTCAGATGAAACAATTCACTTAAATTAGAGTGTTTAGAAAACTTAGCATATACAATGCATCTACATAGGAAGCCATCTCCAGCATTCTGAGTACAGAACCACACACACTGTTAGCAACTGGACCTTTGCTCAAGCCTGAGACACCATCACAGAGCTGACTCTAGGATTTATTTGGATACCTGCTCTTATTCTCCTCCTACTCTGGGAGCTGGCTCACGATGACAGCTGTACTTAGAAGTACCCCCACACTAATACTGCTCACATTAAATGTCAGCCTGGTTACTCAGCCTGCTCCAGCTCATACTACGTGGTCAGGACTGTCTCAGTATGACATTAACATTTGAGATGTTTCTCTCAGCTACCAGCAATCCTTCCCCAAAAAAAGATAGTCATTACTTTAAAGAGAAAAAAATCACTTCTCAAGTAATCAAGACTACAACATCCCTTTATATTTAGATATTAAATACTGTGAGCATTCTCAATTTATTCTCTTTTTTCTAATATATATTTATATACACATCTGACATTTCTATAAGCTTTTGGGGTAGTGCTTTCGTCTTTATGACTAACTTTACTGAACACTAATGTGTCTGTCTCGATACACATATGTTCCTTCTCCTAGAACATTTCTATATAAACCAAGGTCAGATGATTCAGTTACAAGCCAAATTGTTCCTGGCACAGCTCTACTTCTGTAAACGGAGCACATTACTTATTTATCTAGCTGATTTTTTTTTTTTTAAGACAAAGCAGAATTCCAATAAGAGCAATGGAAGAACATCAGTACTTCTTAGCCCCTGGGTGGAAGTCAATGATTCAGGACACACATATAAAAAGAAATTTGGGAGATGATGCTTGGCATTTTAGAGAAGCGAGACAAAAAAAAGAAGGCATGAAAATCCATGCAGGACAAAGATACAAAAGAAGAAACAAGTCCAGTACTTGGACTGAATAAAGAAAGCAAGCTAACAAATAGCATTAAATGGCACTCACTCCCAAGAAACAAAGCAAATTAATATTACCAAGACTCAACACCCTCATGGAGAAGCCCCAGTAACAAAGAACAATGGATGACTCAGAGAGGAGCAAAAGAGCAATGAAATATTAACTGAACATAGACACTCTTGATGTGAAAGGCAGTCTCTGTCTCCAGTCTGCATTTGTGTGTATTCCATGGAGAGGAAGCCAGCACTGCACCATCCCAGGGCACGCATCCTCTTGGCAGACTGTGACCCTGCTAACATCATGTCTCGCTGCTCCCTTTCCTTGCCTCATTCTCCTGGCAAGTTAGGAAAGTCCTAGAGAACACCTGCCTTTGGGGGATTTTAATTTACTGAAAAATTTAATAAGCAACACAAGATTATCCACCCAGCCTTTCCAGATGGCTCTAGATCTTCATACTTAGTCCTTAGTATAATTCCTACCAGCACAACTCATCTTTATCATTGAGACTATCAGCCTCTTGTTTCCTTACATATTTTCTGTCAGCTAAAATCTCTAGAGAAACTTCCTAAGCATCTCCCTTTTTCAAGAAGCAGATCAGATATACTTCTCTGAGGCAACTAACAGAGGTTCTTCTAATGTTAATTGTGACATCTCTACCTGTTAAGCACCTGACCCCATTCCTCAGCTTCTCTGCTACTGCCCCAAGCAGCCACCTCTTTAAATGGCAATGTCATGCAATTGTGGGATAGTGCGGAGGGAAGGTTGTAACATAACCTACACAGCATAAGTCAAGGAATAGTGCTGGCATCCATCACAGTCAAGCCTCCTTTACACCCAGTTTAAAAGACAATACTTATAAGGAAAGACAGCCTTATATAATGAAGAAGAAGAGTGCTGTATGACCCTAAAGTGACCTCCTGCAGTTGTCATTCCTGCTGCTAGATAAAGTACTGTGGCAACATAATAACAGCAAAGAAAATGCATCAGTCTGTAAGGCTTGGCAAACCATTCTGGAGCGAGTCCAGGAATTACAAATGGGTTTGCACAGCCAGATGTAGCAGCATGAAGTGACTAGGCTGTATGCACAAAGACATAACAAACTTCAGGGAAGTGTCCATCACCAATACAGTTATAAATAGTTGTTGTTTTGGGAGATGGAGTACACACAATGCTGAATACTGTCATGATCTGTGTCTCCAGTTTAATGTCAGCTAGGCAGCTTTGGAGTAGATATGGATATGTAACTGGACAGGAACAGCCTTTAGGAGACTTTCCTCCATTACTGAGCTTGATGCAAAAGCACTCTACATTGAAAAGTTCTGGTGCTCTCTGTGTATGTGTGAATCTTATGCCTAAAAATAGCCTATATTGACTAGATGGCCACATAATATATTATCAGTATCCAGAAACAAGCAACAGCATCACTAACTTACTCTTGGACACAATTTACCCACCTTGCCCCACCACCAGTGGGGAAGCTAAAGGAGCAGTATCTCCTCTAGATCACAAAAAGGAAACTGAGAAACACACAGCTGTGGTGAGAGAGCAGAGAACATCTGCTGCAGCCCTGCACTGCAGGACCACAAACTCTTGTTGCAGCTTGTGTTTGCAGAGAAGTAGATCATGAGTCAGCAATACGCCTTAATGGAGGAGGGTCAATGGCATACTAGGGTGCAGTAGGGAAAGTGCAGACAGCAGGTCAAGTAAAGTGCTTATTCTCTCTATTCAGGACTTTCAAGATGACATCCATGGTACTGTAGCCAGTGTGAGTTCCTCAGTGCACAAGAAGACACTGTCAGACTGAAGGAGGTCCAGGGGAGGTATCCTAATATGACTTGAGAACGGCAACCCATGAATTAGAGACCTGTGTTTGTTCAGCCTACAGAAGAAATGTTTGTTCAGGTATCTCCCTGCTCTATTAACTGCCAAGTGGGTGATGATAGAAAAGACCAAGCCAGATCCTTCTCAGAGACACACTAGGAAGGGCTGAGAGGCAAGACCACAAGTCCCAGCCAGAGGAATTCTGGTCAATTCTAGCAAAAACTTCAGAATGAGAAGGGTCCAGGACTGGTGCTGGTGCGCAGAGAGGCCAAACAGTCTTTGTGATCATGGGCTCAGAGCCACTTTCAGGTGGACAATGCAATTTCATCTCCTTGTGTGGGGAAGAACTGAGCTTATCCGAACATGAGCCATCACTCTACAAAGGGAGTTCCCCTGAGCCCACCAACTAATATCAGCCTTTTTCTGTGCATGCCAGGGGCTCCACGCTGACTGGCTGCTTCACTTGCAGTGCTTGTGGAGGAACTCAGGCTGGGAGCTGCACTTCTGGCTCAGGATGTGGGAGGATGTGGGTTGCTGGTGTGTGATGAGAAGGAGAGAGGTATGAAATTTGACTTGGTGGTGCAAGTTTACATATTGCACTGAGAAGACCATTTGTAGGAGAGAAGAATACAACAGGCTATAAAAGAGGGCTTTCTTTCTCTGTGTATGCGCCTTTTCTCTCATGGAAGGAGTAACACATACCCAGAAACTCAGTGTTTCATGAGTCAGATTTTAAAATATCTTTTTTTTTTTTTTTCAATCTCCTGCCATAGAGAAGGAGGAAGAAAAAAGTACATTTATATTATTGTGAAAATCAGAAAATCTAAAGACTATTTTGAAAATATTATAAAAATGATTTTGTCAATAGTATTGCGGCCATCAACAATACATGCTTTCTTTTGTGTAAACCGTGGTATGCTCCAGAAATCAACTAACTGGGAATGAGAATAAATATTTTGCACTCATAAGAGCTCTTGATTTTAGCACCATTTTAGTGATAAATGCCTGTTTAGATCATAAACACTGTGATGTGTTAGCATTATGCTTGAGCTTTCAGAAAGCAGAGATGAGATTAAAGGTTTCAAGTCAATAAATATCAGCACAATGATACATAATAACTTCTGTGTATGACCATCAGGTTCTCTGCTAGCAGTTGTAAGAGGAAACAAAAAAAGAAAATAGGAGGAAGAGATAACAAGCAGAGTTACAGCTATTTCACACTCAGTATCTGAAGGGAGATGAAAGAGAAAAGAAATTATGCTCAAAAGAAAATACCTATAAAAGAAAAGAATCTTTGGCAGCTCTGAAGAATGGATGATAGACACTTTATGAGCTCTAATAAGCTCATTTCTATGAACAGTGTCAGAGCCTTTCAGTCTTTACCTTCAGAGTCTGATATTTTCCAAAAAGGGCAAAAGCAGAGTGAAAAGGGCATTGGATTTTCTGTAGGTATCCCAGTAGGATAACACGCGAAAAAATATGTCTAAATGAACATTTGTCAAAGCTGATTAAAGAGTTTTTGCTGCCAAACAATCTGAAAGACTTAGAGCATATTTGAAGCATGAAGTTTATGGAATATTACGGAGGATGTGGTGGGATTCAGAAACAAAGAACCCAAAACCCCTAAATGTAAAAGATGTTTGAGGAGGAAATGGAGAAGACATGCGGATAGCCCACAAAAAGTTAGCAAGAATGGGAAAAGGAAGTCTGAGCAGGACACAGAAGGAAGTATCATCCCCAGCTCAGTTAAGAAATGCTTCTGCATTTTGCCAACATCTCCTTCCTTCAGAAATTACTCTTCAGAATACTCTTTAGCCTGTTTTAAATTAGATCAGGAAATATGCCAATAGTGCAAACATATTCACACGCAAAGCCAAAACACTCCTTGGAAAGCTCAAGTAGATGAGATAGGTTATTAAAGTATGATGAAAGTAGGATGAATTTTGCCCTGAAGAAGGAAGGTTAAAAGTTCAGAAGAAAAAAAAAAATTACAACTGAAAAATATATTCAGACTGCTGAGAATAATTCACTTGATGGATGACTTCAGTTTTTTACCTATCTCCTAAGGATAGTCATCCCATCAAAGTGATCATCTGTCACGGATTGTTCGAGGCCTTATACCTTTATATCCTCAGGTCCTCATCTCCCCTTGCTTCACAGGACATTAAAACTCTAAGTCCTGTGAACATGGGCCTATTATGTGTTTTGTCTACTTTGCACAAAATAGGACCATAAAAGCTGCCTTCCACTTAGACAATCCTAACATCTACTAACATAGTGATTAGATTGCTCACTTGGATGTGGGCATCTAAATTCATATCTCCACTCCAGATCAGATGAAGGATTTGAATAAATCCAAATTCTACATTTCAGCTTTTCAAGGAATATCACAGCTTGAAACCCACAGCACCAGCAAATGTGAATTCTATGAGGAGAGCAGAAAGCTGTCTATGAAGAAACAACAACAAAAAAAAAGTCTATTCCTCTACTTTGCATTTTCAGATGGTTATCTTGAATGTCAGGATACTGATCAGTAACTTCTGAATTCCATTGAGCTACTGTTGAATGCAATAGTTTCCAAATTTCTTCATGGTGAGTCTGATTGCTGGTTATATTCACATTTCTATTCTATGCACATTGTGATGGTGCTACTGAATACTTTCATCTTCTGTTTTGAAATAGCTTTGACATTAATTTTGTTCTTCTTTTTAATGTTTAATTTCTTTTGGAGATCCATGAAGTTATCCAACAATGATTACATCTGTCACAGCCCAAGCTTTTATAGGTTTTCCCTGTGGAAAACAACAGGCTTTGAGTAGGTTGAGCACCCTTGTCAGTTCTTTCTACCACTTCTTTGTACTTAGCAGTGTAGACTCGTGCTCTTCCAGGATTTCTTTTTGCCCAATGTCTGTTACAAAAGAAAATTGCCTGCCTGTCAGATATTTTCCTGTCTCAGTTCCTTTGAGTAACAGTTCTCATAATTATTCAGTTTTGTTCAGTTCTTGAAGTCTGTTTCACTTCATATTCTACAAAAGAAGCACAGATTATCTTTTCTTCTTTTGATGTTCTCAGTTGTCATGATTAAAACTGCTCATAAGAAATGGGGAATGTAGGATGGGGCAGAATAACCAGACATTTCAAATGTACATTTGTGCTTAGCTGTTCAGTTCACAGGGAGAAGAGAAAGGCCATGAAGAAATCAATGCCTTAGAAACACATTGTGAAATTCACTTTAAAACACAGATAGATGATGAATGTCTATCTAATGGTGACAACACTTCAAGGTTTGCTGCAGGCCTGTTATTATAGTCTAAGATTCAACCTTCTTCCCATTTTTCCATCTCTTTCTCCTCTCATAAGGGATGACAGCATCATCTTCCTACTCACTAAGCATAAACAAGGCATCATCCTTCCTCATCCTGCTTCCTAGATTTCCTTATATCTTGGCTCTGTTTAAACCCTACTACTGCTTTCTCCACAGCTTTGCAAAGACCACATTTTGCCTGAGAGACTGCCAAAGTGTTTGTCCATGGGCCTAAAACCTTATTGCTTGACTACGGTCACCTCCACTTCTTAAGCTCTGTTGCCTCCTGTCCTTTTGCCACTTTGTCTATGCCAAACATTACTGCTACTTTCTACTTTGCCTTTTGCCTTCATGACCAGCTCCACCTTGCTTTCTTTTTGCCATCTTATGACTCCAAACATAAGCTTTCTTAAGGCTTTAAAGACTTTCAAGATGCTACAAGGCAACATCATAGATCTCCTTCAATACAAAAATGACAATGTTAATTCATGTTATTTTTCTAACAAACACATTTGTAAATAACTTTCCTGATCTGTCATGATTGGTATGTGACATAATATGAAAATCCCTTCCAGAACCCAAGAAAGCTTCACCAGCACACTCTTCAATTTCCTTCTTAAATCTTTTCTTCTCCAGGTCTTTCAGTTAATAATAAATATTTTGGAGGGTGAACTAAGACCACTCTATAGTATGCAGAATCACACAGATAAACTGCATCTCCCACCACAGAAAACAGGAGACAGGCAGGAGAGAAAATAGGAAAGATGGGTTATAAATGGCAGCTTTAAATCAGATCTCAGGTAAACTGCACCCTGACCTGGCTCTGCTCCAAGATGCATATGTATGAGGTAACTCAACAACATCCAGCTTTCCAAGCCAGAGAGACAAAGGGCTCTGCAACACCACAGGGACAATCCTGGTGCAGTGGGTGGGTAGCAAGGGCAGCACAATGGCCAGGGAGGTCAGCACAGTAGCCCCAGGCACCAGGCCCTGAGCTTGGACATGCTGAGCTGACCCCACACTGGCTTTCCAGAGTCCTCTGCAGGAAGAATGAGAGGCTTGAGAGACTGAGGCTACCATATATGAGCCAGCATTAGTTTCTCTGACTTTGTATCTAACTGCTCAACAGTAATAGAAAGACTGTCTAGTTTCATGTTTACTCACTCTTTTTTATGCAGACTTTGAGCTACAGCAGAATTTAACACCTGTAACAGGGAGAGTTTACCTCTTCATTTGATTTTTTCTTACGAAAATTCTTGTCCAGGTTTCCTGCACCTGCTAAATAAAGAGATCTTCAGACAACATCCACCAGCTTACTTCAATGGACATCATTTCGAAAGGGCACAGAATTATGCAAGCTTACTCGTGATGATGACAGTACCCAACAAGCCTTTCTTTAAAACTTTACATGCAGCTCTAACCAGAAACCTCCAATCCCGCAAATGACAAGAAGGACTTTAAAGGCTTAGTCATCATGATACAGGGCCCAGAAGACAGAAGAGGATGCAAAGCAGAAGAGTCCATGTAATGTAACAGGACTCAGAAGTGAGGTAAGCTTCAGAAATGAGGTGAGACAGTAAACAGTCTAGTTCTCTCTAGCATTTTTTTTTTCTGCTTATAAGCACAAGTGACCTTTGCTTTGAGAAAAGAAAGGCAAGCATGCTACAGTCATTCTGACAGACGTGATGTTTGTACTTAGAGCTCAGTCCCACATTGCTGGTCTGGCATTTGGCACAGATGACAAGAGAAGACATTTCAAGCAAGGGAAGGGACACGAGCCTGTTAAATTGATAAATAAGTTAGTGAAAATGACAGCCAATAAATGACAGAATTCCTGCTGTAACTGCCTGCCTGGAGCGTATAGCTTCAAATCTCTTTGGTTAGAGGGGTACATAAGCAAGGCATGGCAGAGGCTGGAACCTACACTACAGAGGTCACATTTTTTCTGAGGCAAGGGAATACTCATTCAGTCAGTTCAAAAATACTCTGTGACTGAATAAATTCTGCAGCAACTGAAGAGGAGATTAGAGGACCAAATCCCAGGCAAGGGAAAACAAGCAGTTGTGATGGTTAATAGACACAAGGACAGCTCATAGGAAAAGAATAATGAGACATGGAGCATGATGTAACAGAAACAGGCCAGATGGCAGTACAGCTGTGGGGAAACTCAGCTAGCTCTGAAATGAGTCTTCAGTTATTCAGACTACTGACTGCAACCCGAGCCACTGACTACAAAACAAGCTCTGGTTGTCTCAAGCAAGTGGCAGTTTGTTAACAATTACCCAATTGAAAGCAAAGTGGAGCAGGTGATAATAAGAAATCTGCTACAGCACGTCTGATGAAGAGCCATTCAAGAATGTCCACCGCTTCTTTTTCTTCCTATGACACAGATTCAGAGATACTTTAGAAAGTAGAAAGCAACTTAAACCTTAAGTAACTTAATAGCTAATAACTTTACTCAGTACAGATTATCCAGTAGACATCAGTTCCATCAGGAAGTCTTTTGAGGTCATGCAATATCTGCATGGATGACTCAGTGTAAAAACAGGAAAAAGAATCCGTAAATAGTTTGAAAATGTAGTAATATGGAATTTCTATGATATCTATGAATGCTTGTAGTCTGCCAGTGATAAAAGCCACAAGAACACTAGTCTAGGTCAATTCCCTAGAATCAGAGTAATTCTTCAGGGACACCAGTGCTCTCAGTTTACTAACTTTCATGCTAGAATTTAGCAGCTACCAGGTATCCAATATACAGCATGGTGTTGTTCTTACAGTAACAAGAGTTAAATGGAGTAGTGTTTCAGTTTTAGAACTGTGTGCTGAATGTGTGTCCCAGAAGTCTCTTCTGGAAGAGTGGGCTATGGAACCAAATACCAGTCTCCAAAGGAGTGAAAAAATGAAAAGTAGCAATGATTTCAATTGACTTTGCATGCAAGTTCCTAGAAACTGTGCAAACTCCAAAATTACCTGAAAGGAAGCTGTAGTGTGGGGGGCGGGGGGGGTCAGTCTCCCAAGTTACAAGAGATAGGACAAGAGAAAATGGCTTTGAGATGTGCTAGGGGAGGTTTAGATTGGACATTAGGAAAAAATCCTTTACCAAAAGGGTTGTCAAGATTTGAACAGGCTGCCCAGAAAAGTGGTTTTAAAAGAGATGTAGGTGAGACACTTGGGGACATGGTTTAGTGGTGAATTTGGCAGTGCTGGGTTAATGGTTGGACTCTGGAATCTTAGAGATCTTTTCCAACGTAAAGGATACCACAATCCTACAATTATATGATTTAAGTAATCCTCTGGGATTTAGAGAAAAATCTGCAGCTGATTTAAAAATATACTGAATATTGCCATTTCTGTCTCTGGTACTGGAGAAGAACTTCATGCACAAGAAAGGCAGAGTTCAGTGCCAGAATATTCAGAGACATTTAATATTCATCAACAAACACCAGCTGAATGTTTTCCCTAAGTAATGCCATTAGCCTGCAATTCATTGACATTCTCTCATGCAGTTCAAATGGTTTTCAGTGTATCATGACAAGTGTCACTGACAAGTCTTGTCCTTGAAATATTCATGGTTGAATTCAGATGGGACGTCAACTGTTCACCACTCTATGAGCATTTCTGGGGAAGGCAGAAAGAATGCATTGTTTTTCCCCACCAGATTAAATCCTCCTGCATGTATCATCTATTTTTGCTCTTTTTGCCTTGCAGCCTATTGAAACATCACGGGAAATTTATGTGTCCCAAAAGCAGACTGCTTTATTATTTGCACTGCTTCATCATCACACTCCTTATCTACACAGAAAAGGAACTCCTTTTTCATTGAGAAGCATCAGCTGTCTGTTAATGTATTGACTGTGTTATACATAATTTAAAAATCTCTAGAATTATTTACCTTCTATTATTTCTTCCTCTCCAATATCATCCTTCACTGAAATTTCTGATTGTAATCCACAATGTTCAGATGTAAAGATGAACAACACCTTATGAGAAGGTTTAGCCATGTGATATGAGCTGTATGTGGTTTTTTTCTGGTATTTCACTTCTGGAGAACACATTCCACCCTTCAGATGACCTACAGGCCCTGTAAAATATTTCACCGAGAATAAACAGGTTTTTTAAAAAAAATAATTAATTAATTGAGTATGGTATAAGAATGGAGGAAGTGAATATCTGCCCCAACATTTTATCAGTTTCTCGAGAACTAACAAATTATCTTCTCTGATGCTATGCACCATCTTAAATACCCAAAGCAAGACCGATCTGACTTTACCATAAGAGGTTATTTTAGGGTATAATAGTTACTGCCAGGAACATCTGACATGGTGCATTCCTCTCTCCATCCATAATTCCATATTTTCTTTTCCAGTTATTACTCCTAAAGGAAGCCACCACCTAGGAAAAGGGGAACCATTACTTTTTAAAAGTAATGGCATGATCTTGTGTTGTGCTCCATTGAAACAACAGCGACCAGTTATATCAGTTACATTAAACAGATTTCTGTCAGACTGCTAAGCAAGGGGAAAAAATAACAAAAGATGGGAAAAAAATGCTAGGAAAGATCTGTTGAAAGGAAGACTGAAGTTCCCAAGTAAAGCCATAATGTACTGCTGGGATCATCAGAGCATGGCATGGTTATTCAGAGAGGTGAACCAGTTCACTGAGACACTCTCTATTATTTTTATATTGATTAGAGCCAACTGAAGGGTATAAAAGGGATTACAAGGCATGGCTGCACACAATATCTGAGAACAAAACTGAGGAAGTCAGTTCTAGTCCCATCTTTGTAATTCTGCATGAATTAGACAAAATCCCCACTGTGAGCCTAGAAATCATTTAGAAAGAATATTCATGTCTCTCTCTAGTCATAAATCATAGTGCTCATTTTTAAAAGTTCTCTATAAACCTCAGCTTGGCATGACTGTAAACTATTTAGATTATGCAAGCTTAGACTTTGCCTCAAAATGAGCAAGCGAAAAGAAGAAACATATATCAAAACCTCATTCCCCACTTCTAAACTCAATTTTGTAAATAGAACCAGCCATAAATCCTGCAAATGTTCTTGACTCGTTCTCTTTCATTAAACTTTATCGCCCATGCAAGTCTGGGTTATCAGCTGACACACACTAATAAAGAGGAAGAACTTTTACAGCCACTAGAATGTGAATTAGGACTGTTATATTGATTTAGATTTTGATGCAGAAGAAACAGATTTTACCTCTGCATTACTGGCTCAGTGCTGTTGCTTTGCAGCTAGATTGGCATTTTTCACTCCAAGAAGAAAGTTACTGCCATACTGCAGTTTCAATCCACTAATTTTCTATTGCAAGGGGACACCTGTTCAACAGTATCACCCAACTTTCACCATAAATTGCCTCACTCGCACCCCTTGTTAGGAGTGTTTGTGGCTTATAAGATCTCTACAATCTTTTTGTCTTTCTAACCCCTCCATGAATTTCAGGTCTATCCAACTGTTCACTGTTTACTAAAACCCCTCTCCTGAGGATAAATATTTCATCATCTGCAGCTCTCCTAAAAATCTAGAAGAAGAGTGAATACTAGGCGTGATTTCCTAGACTCTGATCTCCACACATACACTCTTTTGAAAAAAATAAACCAAATCAATCCCAAACAAATTATTTAATTTATTGAGAGAATAACCTCAATTTCAATAAAAGGTCTTATAGGATTACTGATTTGAAATCTAGGTCCTTCAGGATCTGACATCCCGAAGAATTTCTTAACAGGTGTAAGAAATAACTCATGCTGTTCTACAGGACCATATGGAGGGCAGTGAGGAATTTTACCTTTAGTTAAAAAGTGAGGAGACATATTGTCAGTTTTAGCTGTGGCCTGTGGTCTTATATCCATCTTAGTCCCTTTCATGAATGCATTGTCACACAGACATTGAATAATTCCTCTGCTGAGGGTTTGTTTAATAAACTCACTGAAAAAAATTGTGATCTTACAAAGAAACTGTCATCAGAGCTATCCCATGGAAAGTTTCATACCTGCATATGCTTCTCAGTGTGCATAATAACCACACTGTTACCTACAGTTAAAAACAGATATCAGTCCTATAACTCCTAAATTACAGCTGAAACACAGTTTGTGGTGGAATAAAGGATAGGCATCTTGCACAGAGCAGCAAGTAGTAGCAAGAATTCTTATCTGTTTTCAAGACCAAAAAATTCTGAGGACACAGTAAAGAACACTGACAAAAGCTTAAACATTTTGCTATAACAGAAAGCCAAAGCTGTTTCTGGGCAAACACCTGCCTGTTATCAAATACCTTAGCTTTTAGATTAATTTCTTGTATTATGAGATGCATGGAAACTACTTCCTTTCTCTCTGCAGGGCAAAAGATTGAGAGGGCTGACCAGCCTTTCACCAAGAGACTTCTGTAAGCATCTTGGCAACTCAGAGAAGAATGTCAGCTGTTTGGAAATAAAAGTTAGAACATAGGATATGATTGCCTCTGCAGAAAACCAGAAACTAACCAATTTAGTCTCCCCAAGCAGGTCTTCCTGGAATGCATTATTAACATGCCCAAAAGTATTGATGAACTGTGACAGTTTTATAATTCTTTCCCAAACACAAAACTTTGTCCAGCCATTCAGACTGAGCTCTGAGACGACTATTTGCAAAATATCTATCCATTAAAGTCTAAATTTAGATTCTACAATACACAGCAGGAACAGGACCAGGGTTAGGAGCAGGCCTTCCTATTTTCTTCAGATCTTGGGGCAGAAAGGACCTGGTCTGGTCTCTGGCATGATTCAAAGTGACTTTCTTAAAATTAGAATCTGCTTCACTGAGCCAGTGGCCTTTGTGGAATTGTCTCTTGTCCTACTTCCTTACTCTAAGGGATGTCACCTTTGTGGGTGAATAAGGTTGATTATCTTCCCTCAATAGAATACTATTTTTAATTTTTTTTTTTTTTTTTTTTTTAGGGAACCCTGTTAATTATCCATGCAGGCTGACGGCAGCTGAAGCAGACCCGAGAGTCAGGTCCTACACACATTATTAAGGATTCCTTTCAGGACAGGAAACCAGTTTGTTACTCTTCCATTGTTAATTCACTTTCCTGGGTGATCAAATGAGCTAAATAGCAGGTGCTGGCATGTGCAGTGGAAGTGTGCGTAGCAACAGGAAAAGTGGATGAAAGCTGCTACAATAAAGAAGAAATTAAAAGAAACAGCAGCGTGAAGAGGACAGGAAAGAATTAAGCAGCAGATTTAGGGTGACAGGCATGGTGATGCTTTAAGAAAAGAGGAAATAACATGCAGTTCAGCATACACAAGTTATGCATAACCATAAAATGAGAATTGAAACAGCCATCATTGGAATGCCTATGAGGTGAAGCATTTCCTATGGGATATAAGGGTAACAAAGCAGAAAAATAAGCAGCAACCATTTTTAAATAGTTTTCACCATTTCAAGTAAAATGAAATAAAAATTTTCCAGATGCCACTTTTTTGAGAGCTTACTTGGGATATGGGAAGACAGATTATCTGTGTATAAAATCCATGTAACAGAGCCATACTAAATGTGTCAGATACAAAATCCATTTTGGAACCTGTTTTACATATTGAGGCACACTAGAAACGTCCTTATTCTACTCAAAATGCCTCCTTGAGCTCAGCGGAATCCGGGCCCCCTGGGTGAAAAAATATCTGCTCTGATGAGAAAACACTGCGCGTTTCCTAAGAATTTTGGGAACAGTAGAGAGAGTCTTTCAAGCCACGATTCTGCGTTCCTGGTGAAAGGCGAAGACCAGTTTTTTCTCTCCCGGAGCAGGCGGAGGGAGGCAGGGGGTGTCGGACGGAGCGGCCAAACCCCGGGCTGGGGGGCAGGGCGGGGGCACCTCACACACGCACGGAGAGCGGCCGCGGCGTGTGTGAGGTGCCGCCGCCCGGCCCCCCAGCCCGGGGTTTGGCCGCTCCGTCCGACACCCCCTGCCTC
>JAHLSL010000010.1:17025757-17042466 GCA_025920805.1 Petroica traversi
CCTCCGCACGGCACCTCCGGCGGAACCGGGGCACGGGGTCCGCACGGCAGCAGGGAGCAATGCTGCCCTGCGGAGGCTGAGCTCATAGAGCTGGCAGGAGTCCCCAGTCTGTAGGTTTTAGGGATGAAGAATCACGGTTTGTGCTAAAGACGGGGATTCTTCGGTTTGGAAGTGACTGAGAAGGAGGGATCCGGGCTATGAGGTACCGTGGTTGGAGTCCTGAGAAAAAGGTTATCCTGGACTGCTCAGGATAAGAGAGACAGGGAGCACCCGGAGAGGGTCCAGCAGAGCGCCACAATGATGAGGAGGAGTCTGGAACATCTCTCTTATGACAAGAGTCTGGAAGCTGGACCTGTTTAGTGTAGAGAAGCCTAAGAAGGGGTCTTTGAAGTGCATATAAATAACTCAAAGGCAGGTGCCAAAAGGATGGTGCCAAACTCTTTCCGGTGGTACCCAGCAACAGAATAAGGAGCAGTGGCCGTAAACTAACTCACAGGGAGTTCCTAATCAACACGAGGAAGAATTTATGTTGAGGGTGTCAGAGCACTGGAACAGGCTGCTCAGGGAGATTGTGGAGTCTCCTGCTCTGCAGACATTCAAAATCCACCTGGGACACATTCCTGTGTAACCTGCTCTAGGTGACCCTGCCTTGGTAGGGTCATTGGACTAGATGATCTCCAGAGATCACTTCAAACCCTAAGAATTCTGTGATCCGGTGGAATGTGATCCTAGATGCTCCCAGTGTGAAATGCCACAGCAGAAGTGTAAATACTCAGTAGCTGAGACGCTATCTGCCACTCTGGTTCAGTCATATGATTCTGGCCACTCACATTCAAATACAGGTGAACTGGGACTTGCATATATACTGAGAAGACTTAAAAGCAAGATAAGGAGGACAGAAGTTTTTGCAAAACAAAAGGAGAGGGAAGAATACTGAATACTTAGCTAGCTAGAGCTCTATCAGTTAATGACTTTTTTTTTTTTTTTTCAGTAGCAGGGGAACTGGACTTGAGCAGGGTGTCATTTCCAGTCTTCTGATAGATGGGCCAGGAGCATCTAGATACCTCAGTGATAAACCATGCAAATAAATAAATTCATAAACAGTAATGACATTCCTAATGTACTTATGCAGGGGCCTCCAACCGCTGTGCAAACATGAATGCCAGAAACTTATCTATCACTCAGCAAAAAGCTAAGAAGGTATTATTGGCTTCATGCTGACACTGATGTATAGAGAGGCTGAGTATCTGGTGTGAGTCTATTCCACAGGTTTCCTTGTCAGTAACCACAAACTCCATTGGACTGAACTAGAAAAGCAGAGAAACTCTGGAGTGCAAATTTGCATGCAAAAAGCTTTCCTAGAGCAAAAAGAAAGGGGTTTATACCTGCCTGCTCTAAGAACAATCCACTGCTTAGTATGGGATGAAAGCCCTGCCACTTTCTTGGGAGTGCCTATCTTGTACTGTAATACTGTATTCTTTATATCCTGGGGATAACAGAAAATAATCAGAAGCTTCTCTGTCAATTAAAGCAGCCTTGAAGTGGCTCTGTATTTTGCTTTGGCGCATCACAATAATGGAACAGTGTTCCCCCTGCGTGAAAGAACCATGTAACTGGATTTTTAAAGAAGCGAGTAAGAGACAGAACTGAAAGAAGCCACAGTGACCCTAAATTTTCTTCTTACCAGAGTACATGCAAATCTTCATTTACATTCAACCAGCAACAAAAATTATTTTGCATCAGCCTTCCTACACTGGCCCATACTTCCCAGATACTTGTCCATGCTCTCAGCACAAGCCTGTAACTACAACCAATCTAGTGAAAAAGAAGACACTTTCTTTTGCTAAACTTGGCCTTTAAAGAAAACACAAACCAAAACCAGCCAACTAGCAAAATTCAGTGGCAGGCTCTTAAGAATTCATCAAAGGAAAAGTGTTGGTCTACCAGTGCCTATGAGGCACTGGCCTCATAACAAAGGCACTTGCCAGCTCCCAAAATACACATCTGCAGTAGGGAAAAAGGTGAAGTCTCTCCCTGCTCTCATGCAGTCCTTCATGTCCCACACCCCAACCTAGGCAAAGCTAAAACATAAATATTTTTGTCTAGAAACCATCATTCTCCTATTATACCTGAATTCTTGGCTGAAAGAAAATTGTAGAGAGCAAATAATGCATCAGTATAAAATAAGTTCTCTGCTGTTTTCACTTGTGCCCCACAAGTTATATCTCTGTTCCTTGAATACCCAGCTTCTTCCCTGAAGCAGTAGAAGCTCCCAACAGAGTCCCAGCACTTTAACTTTCTAGCACTTCTGATACCCACAGCACTCCACTCAGTGGGAGCTGAACCTGACCTTCCTCCATGATGCTGGGTAAACCTTGGAGTCTAACCCAGTTCTTTCATTGATTTGCTACAGAGGTTCTACAAGTGAATTCCTTTTTGTCAGTTTTCTCCACTGGAAAAATAATGGTTTATTTTAATCTCATAATGTTTGAGTGTCTCCTGAGTCATGAAAGGCTCTCATTCAACCAGAGAAAAGACATTTCCCATGGAATGGCATCTGTTTACATAAGTTTTATTATTGCAGGTGAGTTATCAGACAGCTTGGGCTTACAATTTTCAGTCCTATCTATTTGTGTTTCTGCAAACAAATCCACACATTTCCTTTGCCTGGGAAACTCATGCCACTGCTAGCAGCTACCAAGTGAAATGGTGGTGGAAACCTTCTCCTGGACCTGTATAAATGATCCCAAATGCAATGCACTAAAACATTGTACATTGTATTCTTTCTCACACATTCTAGGCTTCACATTTTGGCACAAACATATAATTTCCTCCCATTTCTAAGCAGTATTCATATTTGTATTTAGGCCTGCATCAAACAATTCTATAAACTCATGTGAGGCCAAAGATATCTTAAATAACTAAGAATGACAGGTAGGAAAACCTATTTATTCCAAATTTATGAATGCTGGATAAAGCTATAAAATTGCTGTACCATGGAAAAGCAATATTATAGTGAATCAGCAATCTTCTACCACAGCTGGTGTCATATAACTCCCTGGAAAGGGAAAAATGTCTGTGAGTCACTGCCATTAATAGTCTTCCATTTAAAAAGGACAGAAGAACTGTCTTAAAAGAAACGTATGACTGCCCTTGCACCCAGTGGTCTGTAAGAGCTGGAGATGTGTCATGGAAAAATCCCAGAACAAAGAAGGAACAAAGAGCAGGAAGTGGGTTTTGAAAACAAGGATGTTAAGAGTTCAAGGAACTCAAAGGAGCACACTTTGACCAAGGGAAGTCTTTTGACCATTGTACTACGAGAAGGAAAAGGTACCTTGTTCTGAGAGAAGGAGATGGGGTTTGGACAGTAAGTGGCAGCCTCTCTTTTGGGAGGGAAGATGCAGAGAGAAAAACATGAGGCTGAGCAGATTCTTCATGTCACAAAGGAAGTACTTGTGTGAAAAAGATGAGGCACAGGAATATGGTGCTTATGGAGAGATGCAGGAACTCAGGATGTCTGCAGTGAAATCTTTCCACAGAAACTAAAAGGCATGTGTTTCCCTCATTGGTGGAACTGGGGTTTTTACCCAAGAAATCCAAAAAGCTGTGGATCTTTGGTGTGCTGTTGTTTCAATTTCAAGAGCTTGCTTTCTTCTGTCTTCCAGTTTCCTGCATATTTAATCTCACTGTATTAGGATGACTGTTCTAAATTACATGGTCTTGACCAATGGTCCCAGGCAGAGCAGCCTGGCTACTCTCCAGACAGAGTAGCATTAGGGACAAGCTACAGTCATCACAATTTGTCTGTTCATAACCATCTACTCTGGCTGAATCTCCCTACAGAAAGCACAATAAGTGCTGGGTTGTGATAGGAACCCAGACAACAATGTAAACTGGTAACAGGGAAAGGAGCATCTTCACACGGCACGCAGTTCAGTGCCTTGCTCTCTAAGTAGTGGCAATGGGAAGGAAGTAGAGGTTAATTACTCACATTTGTGGACTGTCAGGGCTGTACCCTTTGTTAGTGGTCAGAGGCATAAGAGCATCTCAAAGCCTTAGGGGAAAGATGGTATCAGAGATTATAGATGCGGAGCAACAAAGCAACAAAACAGTGGTGCAGCTGCCCTTGGTTTTTCATTATCTCCACAGTGGCATTAGATATAAAGAGAAACTATGACAACCGAGCCATCAAATAAAAATGCTTACAGATGTAAATTAAACACATTTAATTTAAATTTTTAATTTAATTTAATTTAATTTTTAATTTTAAAAGCACAGGTGGAAATTGTGCTTTTTAACTGTCCAGAGTGTATTATTATTGATGCCTAAGCATTTCTTGTGTAATACAATAAGGTCCCAATGTGTTTGATTAAAGAAGGAATGTTTGCCAGTAACAACAGACACAAAACTGAAGCCAAAAGTTTTAAATGATCATACAATGTTTTCAGACATGAGTGCCATGTTAAACTATGACTTAAAATTGGCAACAGCTATTTCTTAAGGACTCTGTCTCTTGGTGACATTACTCGTTAACTCAGTCTTGCACTGTTGACTCATTCAGACTCTACCTAAACAGGGAGAAGTGTACATGCTTCTCTTTTCAGCTATGAAATGTAAACACTTTTATGAAGGTAGAAATTGTGGTTAACATGCTACATGCTTAAAAATACATTAAAAGTCTCATGACTGAGATGAAAGTAGCTGACAGGAAGGAGAAGAAAATGGGAGCTCCCCCAAAGCATTAAATATCTACCTCTATACTAAAGGAATGCTTCTGTATACAAGTTATTCAGGCATGAGATCTCAGAAGAAAAAGGCAAATTATGCCTTTTCACAGTTCAGCAGAAAGCCTAGTAATAAGACAGAAAACCTGTAATCCAGTTGCAGGGACCTCACCTGAGAGATGAGGAAAGAGCCTGATTTAGAGAACGGATAAGTTGTGTCTTCCATCTCTTAGATGAGTGTCCTAATCCATATGCAATAGATGATTCTAGGACTGGACCCTCTTCTTATGTGGCAACTTCTATTGTGAATCAGATATATCTTCAATATGGCATTGAGAAAGGCAGAAGGAATCTGGCCTTACAGCTGGCTGACAAGAGTGATCTCCTGTGAGAACATACTTGTCCTGTCCCATTAAAATTGCAATATTGCAATAGGGGATTTAGTTCATATGCACCTGCATCCTAATGGTCTGTTTTCCTCTGATCGAGTTACTAGACCTAAAACTTTGATTGTCTAGGTCAAGCTCAGATGCGAACAAAATTGGAAATTATTTTTTAAAAAAAAAGGAACCCTTGCTTTCTGGAAAGTTCATCGTTCCATTTTATACAAAATGAAGAAAAATTGTCAATACCTCTGAAATTTTAATGGCCTGGGAAAATTATTTCTTTACTGTTGCAGTACTGCTGTAGACAACTGTAACAGAAATGCTAGAAGTGGTCTGAATCCAAATTGTTTGAGTGTAAAAATTCTGAAAGGGACTCAGCCACCACACTCCCAGCCACCATCCTCCTAGGGCAAGTCAGGAGCAATCCAGGACCTCTGTGTCATTACTGCAGGGAATTAAGCCTGCTAGTCCTTGGACTCTGATCCAGGCATATCTGAATGCACCCATTTTTTGGTCATCTCAGCCACATTCATCTTGTCCTTTGCCTTGGGAGAACATTCTGGCCTAGTTTGGCCAGAAAATTTGTGCACCCATTTTCTATGCTGTCCCTCAGAGCTCCAAAAGCAAACTGGTGCTTGACTGTAGTGAATCTAAAAGAAGACAACTCTAACAATCCCACGGATGACAGAGGACTGTCTTAATGCAAATATTACATAAATGAATGTTTTCAGTCCTAACTCTTTGTCATGCACAACAACCAGTAGATGGAGCTTATTTACCAGCACTGGAAGAACCAAAGAGTCTCAATTCCAGGATTTTTGGAATGGTAAAGAGCAACAAGTCACACTGATGAACAGTGTATTGTACTGTATCTTACAGTGCACAACTTAATGTATAGCAGTGGCCTTGGTTGTGTCATTCTGTCAGTCCCTGAGTTTAAGAGATAACCTGTTGTGTCATGGATCTCAAGATCCCAAATAAAACTGAAAATGAATGGCTAGATTAATGCATCTTAAAATGTCCTTATTTACACACTCAGCAAAAAAATCTGTAAGAAATCCTTCCTTCTTTTTCCACCTTAAAACTTGCTGACTGCCAAGCAGAACCTCAGACTTGGGAATTAGGCAGCACAGACTCCTCAATTACCCTGAGTTCATGGATATAAATCTTTTCCATCTGATGTGGTCTCACAATATAATTTTTATGACTGAGTGCTGTTTCCCTTGAATTGCTGGGCAGTGCTCTGGAGTGAGGCCTGTAGCCAAGGGGAGTAAGGAAGTCTCCATCCAGGCAACCTGGCTCTGTAGGGCAGGGCAGAACAGGGCAGGGCATTCCCAGGAGGAACAGCGTGCCATGTGAAAATGCTCCTTTCCCTGTTACCATTTTACATTGTTGTCTGAGTTCCTATCACAACCCAGCACTTATTCTGCTTTCTGTAGGGAGATTCAGCCAGAATAAGTGGTTATGAAGAGACAAATTGTGATGACTGTAGCTCTTACAGGCTTCTTCAATGTTTAGGGGCTAATCTGTGCCTTGGATACCACTGCCCTACATCTCTGCTCTTAAACCAGACCAAAATGACTCAGCACCTCCTGTTGCTCTAGAACAGCAGCCCCAAACCATGTCTGGGATATTTTTCTGCAGTTGCCTCACAGCAGCAGCCAATGGTGAAGACTGCAGTGTAAGTAAACTAACAGGCAAGCCCCCAAGCCTTTACTCTTAGGGTACACGGGCTCCCTATCGTACCTTTATCAAGTAATTTAATGCAGCATCCAGATATGTTAATTTCTAAAACAGAAGCCGACTTATAGCCCATTTGTCTCAAAATACAGCAAGATAACAGTATGTTTTTTGAATCACCACATTTTTTTAACAAAAGGTTAGCCCACTTTAACTATAGGTTTTGTGCAAAACCTATAGTGTGTATGTGTAAAGTGTGTATGTGGGCTAAGACATGTGAGCAATTGTGTGCAGAATTTAAAATAATGGGGTTTTTAAGTGAAGTGGGTTTTGCCTCTTATCATAATTTTTTTGCTTTCAGGAAAACTTCTCTTTCTAAATTTTCTAATTCCATTTCAAAAAGGAACTTGTATAAGAAAAAATATTTTCAAAAAAGAAAATGCAAAACAATTAGCACATTTCAATCATCTCATCTAAGCACATTGCAGATTTCTTGCCTTGAAATCTGTTTTGGCATTATCATGCAGAGGTGAGTGATCTGCTGAGAGTACTTTCTGCTCCAAGGACTGCTCTGGGCTAGTTTGGGAATGACACATTGACTTTTTTCCAGCTCCAGCACCCAGAGAAGATCAGGAGCCTAGCTGGTAGTTGCTAAGCTCGGGGTAGTCTCTGCTTCATAGCACCTTAAGAGGGGCAACACAAATGACCCGGGGAGGCTCCAGCTCACACTAAGCATTGTTGGGGTCCTTCCAGGACTCCAGAGTATGACCTCAAAGGCAACCAGGCAATTTTACTCCCTTGCTTGCAGTGCACAAACTGAGTAACAGTGTTTAAAACCCTTTAGATCCCTCTTTAGCACTAGGCTATAGAAGCCAAATTTCTTCAATTTTTTTTTTCCCACTGGGAAAACTGGATATACGGATAAGAACTGGCACTGCTGGCTCTCAAAGATTCTATTGTAAGTCACAGCCACCTGTCAGGCAACCACCCAGTAAACACTTTCTTTTCAAGTTTCTAGCTTTCATAGTTAGGGAAACTCCAGAACAAGAAGCCCAGAAGCCAGATGACAATTTTAAAAGCTCTAAGGCTCTTAAAAAGAAAAATCTAATGAGTTTTATGCCAATCATGATGCTAGAATCTGAGTCATGATTTTTGAATATTTAGCACAGGTGGGGAAATCACTGATTTTGTAGCACTAAAAAGGTGATGGGTGCAATCCTGAATAAGAGTGGGACATGGGCAGCCTCATTGGAGCAGCCAGGACAGCGAAGGACAGCACAGAGAGTAGAGGTTCCAACGCTTTGTAGATTTTGCAGCCCCTGTGACAGGTTAGGCTCTTGTTTACAGAGCATTTTGAGAGTGGCAACATCATGTCGATGTCATAGCAACAGCATATCCATGGAGAACTTCATCTTTGCTCTCTAAAGTTCCTTGGTTGGCTCAGGCAAAGTTTGCCTGATGTATCCAAAAGTGTACTGCTTGCTTGACTGATGTATCAACTACAAGCTGTTTTAATGACTATCAAACATGGTGCCTCATTTTCGAAAAAAAGCCATTTCTAAAGTTTTGGTTAGGACAGTTTAAAACTTTTAACTTTCAAGCCTTCATCTTTGAAGAGGCAATGGAGAAACATTCCTTACTTTTTATGCATTCACTACGTGCGTATTGAACCAGAAATTCCTGAGGACTAGAAGTATAGGCTTAGAGATCAGTCACTTTCTACCTTACATTCAGATATTCACTGGACATATCATCAGCTACTATATCCCAAAGCACACTCTTGAAATTGGCACAGTAACAGACTGTCCTTGATTTTCATGGTTTTGTTGTCTAGGGTTTTTCCCCCCTCAACATATAGCTTTCAAATTAAAGTTACCTGCTCCAATTTTACCAAGGAAAGAAATTTGGTTACTTTGAGGGTCTCAATTGCTGCCAGTCACTAAAGTAAGAATTAGATGAGAACAAACATCTATTAGAAAGACTCTTTCCTTTCTCAGAAGAATGGCATTTTGTTTAAACATTCTGTTTTGAATCCTTTCAAAGGTTTTCATTATTCCAAAACCAAAAAATCCTTGAATTGCAAACAAAACAAATTAAAACTGTAAAAAAGAAAACACCCCAAAACAACAGCTTTGGAAGAAATGCGGATGTCTCTTTTCATGTGATTATGTGAGTGCTCACTGTCAAGGGCCAGGAGTTCCTCAGTCAGGCAGTGCACAAAGTAATTAGATCCTTTTAGGCATCACAGTAGGCTTTAGCAGCTGCACTGTTTAGTCACTGGAAAAGAAATATTAACTATGTGGGAGATGGTGTTGTGTGGAAAATCATGCTGTGAAAGGCCAGTGTCCACAAAGGAGACAGAGGAGCCCTGCAATCATCAACTTTATTCGAATAAAGGGAGAGAGGCCACTAGGCCATACTCCCATGGGGTGTCTCTCAAGGTTTTTGGTGGATGCAGCCTCCTTTTATCCTAAATTCCTAACCACATGTTGCCCTTCTCCTTTCCCATTGGCTGAGCCACTAGGAAGGAACATCCACATACTACATATGTATGTGGATGTTCCTTCCTTTAATAATCCCCCCTCATCATGCATTGTATAACCATTAAAATTTGTTTTAGGCCTGGGCAGAGGAGTTAATGTTCATAAGTCTCTTAAGCCTGTACATTTCCCCCCAGTGTTCAGAAGTTCAGCCTGTGCTCAGTTCTGCAACAAACTTGCACAGCTTCATTTCTGTAAAGATCCCCATATCCATTATTCCAGAACCAGTTTCTTCGGATCCAGTTGCTTGTAAAGACATGAATGCCCAGTTCTCCTGTCAGTGCCCTAATGACTCCATGCTTTGCCACAAGGGGAAGGAGAAGATCCTGGCATTTCAAAAGCTCTTGCAATTTTTCTTTGCTTGAGGTGTAGATACTCAATGGAAAAGCAGTATCTTTGGAAAATTGTGCCAAAAGGAGCTGGCATTCTCTTCCATCTTTATTAAAGGCCATACATAAACTACAGATCATGTTTCTGTAGCTTGCCTTCAGAGACACTTTTCACTGTGGTTAACAGTAGTTGCTGTAGTTTAGATGGGAAAAAAGATAGTGGTGATTTTGGCTTGATGTGGTATCTCTAGATCAGGTTTTAAAATCTGTGCCTGAGACTTTTCAGTAACCTGAAGAGGATGAGAGATTTCAGAAATGGATGCTTTGTCCTCTTAGCATAACTTGGTTAGTTAGTGAGAAGCCTCATTGCAAAGAACGCTTTGCAGCTGAAGTTTCATTACACTGAGCATTAAAATCTGGGTTTTTAAAGAGAATTTTCCTCTGCCAGCAGAGATCATGCCAATATTTTCTTGCACGTGGAAGTCTTGCTGTTCATTTGCCAATTCTCTAGCATCAGAGCATAGGTACTGCTGGAATCCATCACCAAAAAAGCATTATGGTTTGACTTAATTTCCTGGGACTCTTCACTGTCAGCCACATCCTGCCAAGGATTTTTACATTTACTTGGAGGACAGGCTTTATATCTGCCATGTGAGGTGAACTCTGGGTGCCTCTGGCTGCCCATATCTGTGAGGTTGCCGATGTTGCTCTTTTTTAGTGTCTAAAGATGCCTGAGAAATCAAGGCCACATCCTCACAGTCAGATAGTCCTTGCCCCAAGGAGCTTATGAAGCAGAAACTTTAGAGAGAAGAAAGAGGTTTTTTCCCCTGTTGTTGCTGACTGACAGTTTGGCTGACATGACACCCTGCTATGATACATGCAGAGGGGAGCAAGGAGCATGAAGCACATATGTGGCTCTAGCACATGTAACCTCTTTATTGTGGGCAACCCCAAGAGTGACCCTGCCCTTCAGCCCTGAGTGTGGCAGGACACTCTCTGTTAACCACTTATGTGCCTATCAGAGGATGGGGTGAGGAACAGAAAATGGAAAGGAAGGCATGGGCACAAAGACAAGGTAAAGAGCAAAGTGAACTCCTGCAGAGCAGCAGCATCTCATGAACCACCTCTGCACTTCAGGGACACAAGGAGATCCAAGCTGGTGGCCTATTTATGTTATATAATGTGCACAGTACACCTAGAAAGTGACATTGCTGAAATTACCCCTACAGGAGTGTTGTAGTTACCCCTACTTTATCATGACATATTTACTTATAAAACCCAGAAATATGAATGCCTTACAATTTACTAATATTTATTTTTGGTCAAGTTTGACAACTGTGTTAGGATTAGGGCTTAGGAATCCTGATGTTTCTGTCACATTCAAGTGAAGCCACCTGCCTTTTGTGAAATTTCAGTGCAAACTCCAGTTTGTAAACTGTGTAGTTGAATTTACACAAGATGCCAACAAAACCTTGATGTGCTACTCTATGACACTCCCCCTGCTCATGTTTTTTCAAGTCACTATGGGGATCACTAAGAACACTGCAGCAGAAGGAAATAATGTCAGGAAAACTGCCTGGGTTTTTGAAGGAACCAGTGCAGTATTAGGGAAACTCTGGGAATATAATGACTTTTCTGTCCTTTGGTGTGATTAAGCACATAAATGCTCTGGGTTTAAGGGCACATTGGTAACTCAGATGTTCTGGTATTTGAAGCTGTAGGATATATGTCATTTCAAATCCAGATAGCCAGGGATTAGTATCAAGGCTTATTTTAATACAGAAGCCACACAGGATTAAAGGAACTACTTGCTTTTCTTCTCATATAGAGAGGGTGAAAATAACTCCTGAAGAGCTCGAGATTTATGCATCATTTAAGTCCTGTTCTGATGCTGCTAAGTAGAGCATTGTGATGTATCTCTGCATAAAGGTGACCTTAGCACAGCAGGAGTACCCCAAGGTGTTTATCTGGCCCCTGCCAGGACATGTGAGAAAACTGAAACTCTTCTTAAAGGCAGATTTATGGCACCAGCAAGAACCTGATTAATCAAGAATTCTCCAAGGGTTTTCTGGCAAAACCTTCAACATAAGTTTTTATTTAAATACTTACTGAAATCTGTACTGTCTAGCTCATAAAAGATATTTGTATTATTTAAATGTTTTCCACATGACTACTTCTGAATCCTGCTTTAAATCTAACCCTTTTAATCAAGTTCTCTTTATTTGAAATTAAAACTGTAAATTTGGATTATATAGTTGATTGCTGATTTATATCCTAAATCATTGACTTTCTACAGTTTTCCAAAACTGTATGCCAGAGACTGGCATAATAGAGTTTCTGCTGGAGCCTGCCTGCCAGCAGATGTCCAGCAGTCTTCCATGGACACATGAGCTTAAACTCCCTTTAAGGTTAATAGCTCTGTTCTCCTGTGTTATTGAAACAAAATCTCAGTTTCAAAGAGTTTAAAGTCATATATATCAATTATGATGCTCTAGTCTGACTTTTTCCATAGGACTGCCAAAGTAACCCAGGAATTCCTATTTAGAGTTCAGAGCTCTCCTCTGAAAAGCAGTCAGGCTTCTAGGAAGATATCCTTGCTTGTCACAGAGACTATGAACAACAGGGAATTCAATACACACTATCCTTCACTGTTAAAAGACGCAGATACATGAATGAATGGTAGTTAAGAGTTTCAGCTATTCATAACACACAAGATCACTCACTTCTAGTTTTTTGGAGTCTTCCTTCCCTCCTTACCATGGGGTTTATTGCAGTCTTTGCATTCACAAAGGCAAGCTCCTATGATTATTGTTTTTTTTACTCCTCATGGAAATCACATTTTGAACAGCAATCATGACACCAAATAAAGGCACAGAATCTAGAAGCTCTGGGTGCCTGGGGCTCCTGGGACTCTGTGGAAGCAGAAAAAGCAAAGTCGTTGCTATGAACCACAATGTGGGGCATTCAAGCTACTCTTTCAGTCACTGCTGCCTTCTACCTCCATGGACTCTAGGAAACCTAGAATCCATGGGAAAGCAGGCAGGAAGGAAAACACCACACATGTTAAATCCCCAGCCTTTTCTATCAATATAGAAAACAGGCACAGACTAGCTCCTGACTCAGGAAAGTGGGATCAGTGCATTGCTGTCAGTCTGAGGGATAGATAAATGCCCCACCTAAATATTCATAGAAGAGTTGTAATGATTTAGCTAAAAAATATTGCATCACACTTCTTTAGCTCAAACAGTGCAGCAGTGTGTGGATGTACATATGCTGTTCTAGTCCAAGGAAAACTTCACCAGGATCAGCAAGGTTTAAAGGGAACACCCAGTTAAACTAGTGCAATATCATCCTCCTAATGAAACTGATACATTTCCTCTGTGTAATGAACTGGTTTTCAGACTCCACTGCCTTGTCTGCACCATCATTTATACTGACAGGAAAAGGGTACCTTACCGTATCAGCTGGGGGGATACTTCTTATCAGATCAAAAATTCTCAAGGCAAAATCAAGGCTAACCTAATAATGACTTAATGCCTTTCCTGTTAGGTTTTTTATTTATAAAGCCAGCTAGGAAATGGCAGGGACTATAGGTCAGTATGATTGATCTCCACAAGCCTGTGAGTATGGGGGTAACTGCTTATTTCACATGTGTGTGTTTCCATCAGGTTTCTTAGGTAAGAAAAGTCCTCTGTGTAAATAATCTTGTTGAATGACACAGGGACAAATTCTGTCCAGCCTGTACTTTATATGCAAGGTGCCAGCAATTCCAGGACTCTGTATCTGTAGATCCCAGTGAAATGAAACCTTGTTCAAGAGTCCACAAGCCTATTACCATCTTACTAAGTACAGGGAAGGTCCTTGCTGCATCCTCCTGCGTAACAGTGCTGGAGTAACTCTGGGATGCCACAGCACCCTGGTGTCCTGCCTAGTGGAACAGCTGACTCCTATTCAGCTCAGCAAGCTACAGTCTCAGAGGCTGCCAGTCTGGAGAGCCACAGAGTACCCAGAGGACGCAGTATTTAGCAGTATTTCACAGCTTTACTCCTGGAACATGCCAGGATCAGGCTCCAGCTCTGACAGACACACATGTAATGTGCCAGCTCTGCAACTTCTCTGTGGTTCACTTTTAGGGGAGGTGTTAAGCTATGGAAAACAAAAAGCAGGAGGAGGTGAAAATTGATTGAAGCTCTATTTCATTTCTTTTGCTCGATGGCATGCCAAACATACAATGCCAGAAAGTTCCTGGCCTTTGCTCCTTCAAGACCGCCCATATGAGACAGAGGCTGTGTGGAGGAGGATATGCTCCACAGAGAGCCAACTAGCTGTGAATAAGCAGAGATCTTATTTGCCTAAGAACTCCCTTTCCTGAATAGCCCCAGTGGAAAAGGAGTGCAAATTCTTGCCCTGCAGTCTCTATTTAGCCCCAGGAACAAGGAGTCCAAAGCATCTGCAAGTTTGGAGGTAATCAGAGGCCACAATGCCACGCACAGACACATGAGAGGAGCTGGGATCTGCCACAGTCGGTTTGGTTGTCAGCTCTATTCTGATACCTACAAGAAACATTATCTCTTGCTTTGTAAGAATAAGCTTATTTGCTCAAGATTTGTATTTGAGGCATGACTCTAACACTGTCTGCCTTAATTATTCAGCAGGAAATCTGCAGTCTCTCACTGAAATTATAGCAAGTCCCATATTTGCTCTGTATATGTTATGTAAGAGTTACTATTCTGGGCTATGCTAAATTTAAAAGAGAAATCTATCAGGGACTCCTACCAGAAACTTGGGCATTGAAATGTTCAGGAGGATCTCCTTCTTTGATTAGGCATATTGTGAGCAGAAAAGCAGAGTCTGAAGCTTAATTTACATCCCAGTTCAAGTCAAAAGAGAAAATTGTAAAGCCCTAGACAAATTGTCAATGATACTGTCATTTCATTTACCCCCAGAATAAAATATCAGCTACAGTGACACACAATAATTACAAAGTGGCATATCCTGAGGCCCCTCACCACTAGATTACATTCCTCTCCTAGACTGATTAGAGAGAGTTTAGTGTGTAAGCAATACAAACCATGGATAGCCTACACTCAAGCCATGTAGGCTTTTTAGAACCTTGTGAAAATAATCTCTTTTCACTCCTGAATGTTCATGGCTTAGGTAGGGCTCACATACTTTTATGCTTTACCTCCTAGGAGTGATTTTTAACTACTTTTTAGTGGTTAAAATCTCAAGTGAATGCCATAGAATATGTGAAAGATTGCTTGTTGCTTTCACCCTATCAGCATTTTACTAAATAGAAACAATAATTTTATATCTATTTAATTTACCAGTGCTAAGAAAACTAAGGAGGAAAAAAATAGTGATAAACACTAAGAGCTAGATGTTCAAATGTTTACTGGCACTTAAGTGCATGGCATAAAGCTGCAGAAACCTAGATGTTTTGATCAATGCTTGTAACATAATGAATACACACTGTCTCTGAAAACTTTTCATTCAATGACACAGGACAACAGATTGTAAAAAGGCTTGAATAACTCTTTTTGGAAAGCTTTAGCAAGGAGGCAGATAAAATGAAACTCCCCAAAGGATGATGTTGTGACAAACAGGTCAATAGCTAAAACCGTGACTGATCCCATTTTGCTCTTTATCCTACTCCAGGCAATCTCATTCAGTTCAGATCCAGCTCCAAAGGCTGTGCAGGGCCTCAAAAGATGCACGAGCTTTCTGTGCAGTGTTTCCTGAGCTGCTCTGTGCCTGCCAGGGAGGGAAGCCCATTCCAAGCCAGGCTAAATCAGTTTGCCCCACCAGCATCAGGGTGACACTGCCGACTGCCACCAGCATTTGAGGAGTCATGGAGTTATTTTTCCCAAATACTCGCTTCCAATTCAGCGTTTTGCCAGAAAACACCTTATCACGGGCCAGGCTAGGTGAAAAAAAAGGCACTTGAGTATTTTAAATCTCAGTGGAAAGCTGAGAGCTGAGTTGTCAGCTCTCAATTAGGAGCAGGGTGCAGGCTCACCATGAACATGTCAAAAACGAGGTCCTTTTCCTGTTAAAGTTTAAAGGTTTTTAATAAAAAAAAAAAAACAACAAGAAAAGACAAAGCAAAGGAATTACAGCGTCCCAGGACGCCGGGTGTACTGGCACAGAACCAGAGCACACCTTTCCTAGAGAGAGACTTTCTTTATATACTTTTTTTACTGTAACAGATTGTTGTATAATTCTAATGAAGCTCTTTTGAAGAATTCAGTTAATCTGTCCATCGTTTGCCAATTCCCAGCAGAGGGGTCTCTTATCCAGGAATATCTTGATAGAAATAGAAGTTTGCATAGCTGTTTGCCAGTTCCCGGCAGAGGGGTCTCTTGTCTAGGAATATCTTGATAGGAGTAAATCGCCTTGCTTGAGGGGTGGTTTGTGAGTGATATTTAACAGAGCAATGTTAGTTATTCCTCAACTATTAAACAAAACGAGAACGGCTACATTTCTACACGAACACTGTTTCTATAAGGATCAATATTATACACATAGTGTTCATTATTTGCGAAAAACCAACACTACAATACGCATTTATAACAAACAGGAACGGCACATATTTATCACCGTGGTCTTTCTCAAGTCCGGCAGCCACTGTGTCGGAGTGTGAGCAGCAGTTCTTTGCTGCTGATGTGGTTCCCACCGGGAAAGTGCCTTCCCATACGCTGGGAAGGAGCTCGGGCTCTTCGAAACATCCGAAAAATCCCCATCCCCACCCAGCACAGGGAGGCATCGCAGGTGTGGCCCTGAAACTGCTGCTCGCTCGCTGTGCCGACCATCAGGCGGCCCTACAACACTGTGAAACGCTTGTGTTTCTCCCCAAGAACACTTTGAAACGCTTGTGCTTCTCCCTAACAACACTTTGAAACGCTTATGCTTCTCCCCAGGAACACTTTGAAATGCTTGTGTTTCTCCCCACAGCACGAAGGACACCGGGGCCCGGCGGTGCCGCGTCCCTCCCTCCCCGCTCCCGCCACAGCCCTCAGGGGCCACAAGATGGCGCCGCGCGGTCCCGAC
>JAHLSL010000010.1:17042866-17057288 GCA_025920805.1 Petroica traversi
GGCGGCCGCGGGCGGGAGCGGCCCGGCCGCCGGCACCGCGCTGTTCCTGAGGGAAAAGCGGGAGCATCGGGTGTGACAACCCTGCCCTTGGCCTCAGTGCGATGGAGGGCACACAGCGCTTGCTGGGGATGAAGGTGCAGCCACCCAAGCGCGCTCCGAAGGACTAGAGGACCCTCGCTTATGGTTAGGTAGGAATACTTAATATAGGTGTAACCCACACCTCTCCTTGTCCCCAAATAACCACCGATGTGTGCAGCCAGAGCTTTTCAAGCAAAGACCTTCCTGGAGATAAAACCCAAACCCCCTGCGTATCAAAGGCAGTGAAATCCCAACCAGTTCTGGTGTGCTGTCAACATTAAGGAGGCTAATTGTGCTATTAAGGCTGTAAAGAATTAACCCTGCTCTTGATAGATGAGAATAATCACACCACATTTCAGTCCAACACCAGGCTAAAGAAAAAAAAAAAAAAGGCTAGGAGGCAAGTAATTTCACAGAAAATTCTTGATTTTTATCTTTAGGAAAACTGTGAAGGTGTATGGAAAAGTTTCAGGTCTGTAGTCTGTGAATAGCTGCAAAATACAGCTGCATTAGTGAGGAAACTCTGAAAATACAGAAATCTCTGCACTTTTAGAACACTTCCAATTGGTATGACTTGTAATGGGGGTCAGTGCCAAAGTCAGGATTTTAATTCAGGACTTTAATTCTCAGCTAGTCTCAACTTTGGTTCCTGTGTAACAATGCTATGATAGAAAATTATCCCCGTGAAGCCAATTGCACCTTTGGAAATGTGGAAAAGGTGGGGGTTCCTCTTCCTGCTAAAGTGGTGTTCAGCTGTTCAGACCCTACTGGGAATTGCATAATCCAAAATCTATGCCAGAAGGAGTGGATGGGCTTAGGAGTTTACTCAGCACCCCTGGAAAATCTCCATGAAATTATATATTCCTCCTGGATGTTCAATCCTACTGTGAAATCACCCTGCCAGAGCATCCAGAGTGGCTTCTGGGACAGCATCAGGGCAGAGAGAGATCTCTCACAGATCCCTGGAGGACATGAGAGCTTGCAGCAGCTCCACTGTCTGCAGGGTAAACCTGTGAGGAGTCATGGAGGCATTTCTTCCCTCTGCTGCACCTCCTGCAGATTTTTCCTTGGGAGGGGATGATCTAAGTCCATGGGATTTGGGATTCAATGTTTTTACCCTAACAACAACTGTAGTGCACGTCCCCAGTGAGGTGAGGAGTTTTGCTTCACTGCCACTGTTGAGCAGCTGTTAATTGCCTGTACAAAGTATATCTCAGTGCCAAAATTCAGGCTTCTCCTTTAAGTAACTTACAAACTCGGCTTCTGGAAATGCCTTCTGCTTATTTAAGTGCCAGCACTGCCCTCATCACTGGGGGAGGAGGGGAGAGAGCCGAAATATGAGGTCATGTTCTAGTCATGTGACTGCTGCAGCATCTGTCAACTGTGATACAAATACTAAACCATAACTGTGCATTTATGACATTCAAACGTGCTCAACAAAGTCTCCTCCTCTCTGGTGCCTTTGACCTTTCTCTCTTTCTAGGGATCATCTTAAAAGTTGCCTAAGCAAACCTGCACCATGAGTCACAAAGCATACATTTTGATGGTCCCGTTGTACTGCATATTGCATTGTACCACAAAAAATCACATTCTAATTAAATCCTTTCCCTGTAAAAAGCTTCAGGGCAGTCTCTTGGGTGGGACTGTTTGGAGTGGCAATTTAACCACTGTGTTTCAGGAGAGCTCTGAGCCTGTTAGGCTGAGCAGGAGTGAATGCAGTCTTCCGCCTGGAGAAGCTGGGGTTTGAGACCTTTTTGCAAACTGTCTGCAGGATTCTCACCTCAGCTGCAGTGTGGCTGTGGAGGTTATGTAATCACTGGATAAAGTAGTTCGGGATTTAGGTTTGGGTTTTTTTTTCAGTGACTATTTTATGACTACAGGGATAGCCAGATCCATTGTGGGTTACGTCAGGAGGTGCAGCAGCCCACCAGTGTTTTCTCTCTCTCTCTCTCTCTGCAGCCTGCCTGCTGTATTGCAGGCTCAGAAGCATTGCCAGCACAGTGTGGACACATTCCCATTGTTTACAAGTTTCCATTTTGATTTGGTGAGACATGGCAGAGAAGAATGAGTAGAGATTGTGTACTGGGTAACCCCTGAATTATTAGAACCACAGATATATTTAATTGCATAGGATCCAGCAATAGTATTTGCTGCGAGTAGTAAATTCATCAGAACTGTACAAGGCATTATAGATTAGCCCCTGTATGACACAGGTTACTCACTGTGCTAGCCAAATGCAGATTTTTTAGGAAAAATATAAGAACATTATGACAGACCAGAGTCCAGCTAACTCAGCAACTTAACATCAACAGAGGCCAAGGTCAATGCTTAGGGAACATTTCTCTCAGAAGAGTGTTTTTTCTCCCAGAACATTGTAGCACTTTTTGGCAAAGCTGAACAGTTTCCTGAGTCAGAGGTGGCATTTGGATCATCGTATTTAGTAGCCAAGGGTGGAATCATCCTTCACAAGTTTTTCCAATCTTTTTAAATACACTTACCCTGTTTTTGCTGCTGCAACTGGTGGCTATGAGTCACAACAGCATTAAGCATCATGTTAAAGCAATTGTTTTCTGATTGTTTAAAACCTGATGCCAGGCAATTTCCTTACTTTTCAGTTCACATCAGTTCACATGTATCTCATCTGTTAAGCACCATAAAACCACTGGTCACATTTGATAAGTTATAAGCTGATGCATTATTCTCTCCCTACTCAGTAGAGAATCAGAGAGAAAAGTAAGCAAGCTACTGAAGTGGTGGGAAGAGGGACTGCCATCCTTGCTGGCAGCATTTGGGCTGTCTCTGACAGCTGGTGGTGATGTGGGAGAAGAGCTGTGCTCTGCAGCTATCCTATGAAACCCATCACATACCCCTAGAGAAATCTGGTAAGGGGGGAATGCAGAATCTCTAAGGCTTTTGTAGCTATTTATTGGGAAAGGTGAATGAAAGAGAAGAAAAGTTCACCAACAAGTCCCCTCAAAACTTTGAATGCCTTCTGGATCTGCAGAAAGAAACCAGATACCCAGCTCTGTGCTCCTGCCCATGTTCCCTCAGTGGAAGAAGACATTTATCCAAGTGACACTGAGTGTGAGGTTAAGGCAGGCTAGAGATCACAAGCAGATGAACATACTAAAGCATCCTGAGGATCTGTTGGCCAATGATGCATCAGGATGGAAATTGCAATCTCTGGGAAATTTGTGATCCATGAATAATTTTTATGGAGCTTACAAAAATTGGCAGAGGCTGCTGCTGGCATGGGAGAAGTTACATGGACCTTGAATGCAACTTGCTAGCAAAATCCTGAGTGAATAACCCAGCTCTGACACAAGTATCTTTAACAGCAAGAGTGAGACCATCATTTAGACTTACACTAATTTGAATCAGCCTCATCCCAGGCTTTAGTGTTACAACTGGCAGTTGTGCTATGAATGTGATGTTTGCAACCAACTAGAGGCAAGACTTATATAACATCCCTTGGCAGAAAATAGAATTGCATATCTGTAGATACTTGACATATGAGAAATTTCAAGGGAAAAGACCAGTAGAAGGCAAGGGCAGACTTCACATTCTCTCCTAAGTATTTAATGAGTTAGGAAGTGCTATCAGGCCCAGCTTCTCACATTGGACTGTTAGGGGCAGTTCAAGCCACAGGCTGCGAGGTCTGACCGTGTCAGCTGAAAGAATTTGCTGTGCAGTCTGTCCTCTGCTTCTCTCTTGGCTGCTTCTGACTCTTCCCTTGCATTCTGCTTCCCTGCAGGAGTTAGGTTTTCCTCAGACTGAAATTTCCTTGAAGACAGCAATACCTTACTGTAGGCCACAGTATGACAGAGCCTCTAACTGCAGCAGGAGATGTGTTGCTATGAATGCCTTCATTTGTATACAGCATATTTTGCATTTGATAAATAAGCTCTGCAATGAGAGAGATTTCCAGATGCAAGAAATTCTCTGGGAGCTTCCTTAATAGAAGAAGCATTCGATGCTTGAAAGAGCATAGTAACAAGTTGGCACTGCATCTAAGCCTTTTATAACAGTTTAATTCACACCCTCTCTCCAAATGTAAATTAATCCAGATTGGGAAATGCTGGAAATCTGAAGCAATGTATGTAATTTGGTACTGGCAGAGGGGTGGGGAGGGAAGAATAAAAGAAAGTACCCTGCTCAAATCCTTGTATGAGCATTAAGCCAATGTTTTTAAGCCTTCTGATCTTGAGGTTAATAGTGCTGCTGACTCCAACAATCAGAAACTGAGCATACAGCCCCAGACTTCTATCCTTGGACCTGCTGAAAATGTTCTAGTATTTAAAATTTACAGTTCAACTTTCCACCTCTTCAAAATTAGGAGGGCAAAATTTCTGATGAAACCAGACTAAGTTAGGACTTTGAAAATTATTACTTCAGAGCATGGATTTTGAGGAAAAAGAAACCTCTCAATAAAAACAATATGGCAGAAAAATACAATTCTTGCAAAAAAGTGCTTGCTGTGCATGTGTAGGAAAAACACACAGATACAGACTGAATCACGTTTGGAAATGCTTTTGTCCAGTTGCATGGCTATTCTGTAACATGGCTCCATTTTTTTAAACAAAATTTTCCCCTCTAATTATTGATTTTTAAAAACCAGGCCACTTCCCATTAAAATGTTCCTAGACATACCCTAGCAGAGCAAAGGCTGGAATCCTGCAGTCAGTCAGACAGATGGCAGAGAAATTGCATAAAAGCTGCCATGAGCATAAGCACTCCCTAGCTGGTTCTGCTTTTAGCACTGAACCCTTTCCATGCTCTTTGGAAATGATGGGTGCACCAAGTCCTGAAGCTGGGAACCCTCTGGGGGGTGAGTCCCTGTCTGTGTAGGTGATGCAAAGGAGATGGAAGGTGTTTTGGTAACTGCAGATTACCCTGTGAGAAAGGCATGCCCTAGTGAACAGGACTGGTTCACCAGGGCTGCAAGAGAAGTAACTTAATGGAGATAGCAGTAGTTTTGCAGTCTGTGTGTTAATGCAACACCTTTGCAGCAAACACACAACTTCCACAAAACTACGCTACATTGAGCTCTACCGCCAGGAAAGGACCTGAGGTGTTGATGTTACCTCTGATTTCAAAGTACTCTAAAAGGTTGTTCAAAATTAAGATAATTCATAAACACAGCAGTGTTACTCTTAGGGGGAAGGTGGCCTCTGTTACTTTCCTCTCATGACTTTCCTATGTGCAATTATTTCTGTAAAAGCTTATGTCCCTATGTCTGTCTCTTTGGGTTCCTTGTGGTCCGTAAGATAGACACTAGAGACCCACACTCAGGAAGCAGCAGCATCTTTATCTTTTCCAGCTAGAGGATAACTCAAAGAGTGCAGTTCTCTGTCTGAAAACACGAAGGAGATTTTCTACTAGCTTTTAGGATAACATGAAGCTGGATGGTAAGAGAACTGGGATTTGTCTGAAGTCACAGACAATTCTAGAACGCCTCAACCAGCCTGAAATGAAAAATATTTACAACCATTACTCCCAGGATTTTGGCAGTCATTCTAGTGAACAGATTACTTATTTCTGGGAGAGGAAGGGGGCACACACTGGAACATGTGAGGAGGTGGCCAGTTTCATTTAGGAATTTTTGAATTCAAAAGCTAGCCTGTTTTGACCTGAAAAGAAACAGCTCTCTGAAAATATTTTGCAAGGCTTCAATCATACTTAATCACTGGTTGCCACAGAAATCTTCATCAAGGAGGGGGTGAAGTTGTCTGTGCTTGAATACCTTTTTTCCTCTCCTGCACAGCTATGTAAAATGTATTTCTAAAGCAAGATTTGCTTTGTTTTGTATTCATCCACTGACCAAATTCAGACATCACAGGAACTGATGTGACTGGGCTGACTCATGCCACTGCTGAATTATTTTCAAAATCTATTACTATAAGATGAAATACACATCAGTTTTATCTCCTTGAGCTCTTGATATTGAATACCTCCTGAGGTGTTTCACCATTCTCAAGTTTGCACGATAATGCCAGTTTTTTCTAATGGAAAACATTTCTTCATGTTATTCTTTGAAAATTTAAACTGCTTGAATTGACTTTAAAACTTTTTTCTTTGCCCTTGCCAGCACAGTGTTTTCCAACCATCCTGGAAGGAGAGGTTTCAGGTTATGGAAATGGAAAGTCAAGAAGGTTTCAGTTATCCCTGAGAGAGAGCTGTGAAATACAAGTTTACATCAGAGGATGGAAGAGGTGAGAGGTGTGCATCCTCTTTTTCCACTGACATAACTGGTCCTTCCTCTCTACTCTTCTGCCAGCATTACTCTTTTGCCACAGCATTTCCATCCTGTTACAGAGCTCTAGAACTGAAAAATTCAGTAATGAGTTGGTGGCTGAGTTTTGATAGAACTTGAACTAATGGATTAGATTATTTGTAGTCCTATGTCAAAACTTCGAGTTCACTCTATCTTCCATCCGTACACACCTTGGATCAGTTTTAAAAGGTGTTCACAAAGAGCTCACTCAAATACTTCTGAAAACTCAACTGTAAAATGTGCCAGTGAGATCTAACAAGTATTTTGTGATAATTATCCTTTTTTTTTTCTCTCCTGAAGAGATAGAAGCTGAGCTCAGTTGAATACTGGTGCAGTGTTTGCAGCTTCAAACATTTATACATACATTTGTAAAAGCTGGTTACTCTGCTGCTAAAGAAGCCAGCTCGTCCTTAGCTCAGTGTTTTCTGACTCTCATTTAAAACAGAACCCATGGGAGCAATAAATAAAATAGCAAAGTGGTAGTGAACATATTCACCTGGAATAAAAGAGTTAGTCAGCAGAAAAGTGTTCAAACCAAACTACCATCCCCCACACAGAAAAAAAACCCAACCCAGTCTACCAATGCATCCAGTCCTTACTAGACACTTCAGGACTCTTCAGATTTTTTTTTTCTCATCCTGGATCATGGACCAACACATTGCAAAAATGCTTTCTCAAATATATTTTAAGAATAAAGGAAATAGTGAATATCAGGTCTTTAAAGCATCTTCCCTTTTTACTGACTGACAAAAACCCTTAATTAATGCATAGTTAGGATTTCCTGGCGGTAGTTATAGCTCTTATAAAATATCAGCTTCAGCAAAATTCAGACTTTTGGAAGCCAGGAAATACAGAGTTTAGATCAACATTCAAGCAACCTTTATTTTTCCCTCCTGGGAGCTGGCAATGGGAAGAGGGAACTGGCAGTCTTTTCTCAGTTGATTATTGTTGTGTCAAATTGTAGAAAACTTAGAAAACTGTAATAGTAGGGAAAGCAGGAGGCCACACCTTCAAATGGGGCCTCAGCCCCACAGTGCTCATCACTCCTGTGGGTGGGATCAAAAGTGCAAAGTAAAGTAGGAAAAATATTATGTGGGCTTAATAATATGTGTGAGACTAAATGGTGAGTTGGAGGAAAAGATAAAATGTAATCATCATGGAATTTTTCTCTAGGAAATTGGGTCATAGCATGCATGTAAAAGAAGTGTCACTTTAAATACAGTCCACTTTGCCAAAGACAAGGGGCTCCTGAGCTATAATAGTTACATACTGTGTTCTCTGAAAGTCACTGACTGAAAAGGTGAATTATTTCCATTACAGGTTTGTTAAGCATCGCTATAAATGTGGAATTGAATATTGCTTTATTATCCTCTGTATTTCCTGGTTTCTCAGAAGTCTGAATTATGCTGATATTGACTTTATAGAAGCAAGTGAGCAGCCTTAACCAGCAAAGTTTTCCAACAAAGTAATGCTTTTTATAAGGACTATTTTTTTAAATTTTTTTTTTAGATCTTAGAGGTCTTTTAGGTGCTATTTACAAAGCTTTTAGGTGCTTCTAGGTACTATCACAACAACAGCACTAATGCAATGAAATAAACATGTGACTCTGAAGTTCTCTCTACTGATACATGGAAGGAGGTTGTCACCACTCACTGAAATCTTTGGCATGTGACGTTATCAACACCGTGATGAGAGAATCCTCAGAAATTCCGGTTCAACTTTTATTGCAATAAATAACTAAGAAGAAAATTATGAGTCTCCCTCCCCTCCATTTCCCATGAGGATATACAAATCCCTGCCTGAAAATTTTCCAGCATGGTCTTCTCTTCCAGCCCTATTAAACCTTTCAGAAGCTATTAGCACCTAAGGACTTTCTAATGCTTCACAGTGAGCTGCTCACAGCCCATTTTCCCCTGCACATGCTGGATTCCCCAAGCCTGGATTTCTGTTCTCAGGTCTGCTTGTAATGCCCTCCAGCATTCTCCACATGCTGGATTACATGACAAGTTGTTGAAGAGGACAGCCAAAGAAAGACTTATCTTCCCCCCAGTGCAAGGTGGGTTTGGGTCCCTGAGTGGGGATACTGTGGGGTTGCCCATCTTCCCACTCATTTCCCAAATGGGAGTTCTCCACTCCCATTTCCCAGTATCCCATCCACTTGCATTCCTTACCTCCACATGATCCTGGACTTTATTTCACTAGGAAGCCGGTAATTGTTGTGGGTTAAAATGTGGGAAACATCCTTAAACTCAAAAAAAGATGTTTGTATCATAATTTGGCTTTACAATTGAATCTTGCTGGTGTACAGAAGATTAACTAATTTAGGGACTTGCTTCTGTCTGTCAAGCAAATCTAGAATTAAATTAAAAGAACCTGTTGAAAGAACTCCAGATTTCATGAAAATTGAAACTTGAATCCAGACTTCATCAAAGGTTGGGGAAAATCCAGATGTCAGTTTCAGGCACACATTCATTTATAACAAGTGGAATTTAAAAGGTATTTTTTCATGCATATATATCTAGATCTGGAGGATTTGTTGTTGGTCAGTTGTTTTTTGCACAAAGGAGAGTACTACCACATTTTCCTGAATTAATAAATAAAAATTACTGGTAAGAATCAAGGGAAATAATTTTCATTGGATTAGTGCAGCTCCATAAAAATGAAATTTGGAACAGATAGGCCTTGTAATGCCTTGCAATAACGACATCTATCCTAGCAAACTAAACAAAGTCAGAGTATATTATCAAATGCTAAGGCTCAATTGTCAGCACTGTGAAGTCCCTAGAAAATATTTTGGGGTAGTTTTGAGTGGAGCAACACCATGAGTCTCCTAGGGATCTCACCATTGCCATATAGGACTCAATTTTAACTTTCCAGAGCCAGGTATTCTGGGGGATTAGTTTTGTTTCCAAATACAGGGAGGAGCTGATTTTCCTCTCTCAAATCCTGATCCACTCATGTAACTATACATCTTCTGGTCCCTGGCAGTGAGCCAAAGTTCAAGATTTTATTTAATTCTCCTTTTGGTACCCCATGGCACATAACAGCCATGCCAGACTATACTGTCCTGAGTGCTGGGATGAATCAGGGGTGTGCATTTCTTCACACCCATGAAAGGGATGCCCTGATGCTGTGGGGATGCATGAAGCCATAAAGGTGGCTTCTGCTGAGGATGTTAAGGGCTTAGTCCTCTCTTCTGTGCCTGGGAATGGTGATGGCTTTAGCAATACAAAAAGCCCCACCATGATACAGATTTTATTTCCAACAAAATGTCTGGTGAATTGCAAGGCACTGTTATCAGGTTGGCCTGAGGAAAAGAATTGCTGCTACTTGACACTTAGCCCAGTGCTAAGTAGCTGAGTAGAAATTTAATTCTGTTCAGGTTCCTTCACTGAATATGAAATAGTACCAAAAGAGCTCTGGCATAATTTATTTTATATTTTAATACTCTATTTTGCAATGCAAGATTTGACAAGAAACCTGTGGGAGGCAGGTGCCCTAATCTCACCAGGATTCCAATGGATTTGTTCAATCAGGTGCTTTAAATCCTTGTGTAGAAAACTGAATTTTATGTTGGCCTGAATAAAACACAGGATTAACTTTAGGCATGAGCCTGGATCTGTGGACCTCTCATATCTGAAATTTAGTACCCTCTCAGAACTTTTCTGAACCAGACACTTCTGTTCATTTTTTTAGTGGGCTGTTTCTTTTTTATTTTTCTTAATATCTCTTTTAGCCCTGCCATGAGTATGGGGAGGACATAAGCTGTTCAGAGGATAAATTTTCACTTTTATGAATGTTTTTGAGATTTGTCTTTGTCTAATTAGCAAAGCAATCTGAAAATTTTGCAGTCCTTAAAAAAATAAAACCCAAAACTTCTGCAAGAAAAATGAAGCTGATTTAAATGTTAAATTATGGTCCATTTTCTTTTATGTTACACTGTATGCCAACACTATCCTAACTTAAATTGAAACCATAGTGATTTAGAAATTAAAATTTTTTGCTCTGACAAAAGTAAAAAATGGTATGCTTTGAAGCTGTCAGGACATTTCTATGCCTTTCTTAAAACATTTTCATGGAATTGACGTGATTTCAAAAGGTATTCTTCTCAAATGATCTGATTTTTCGGAGAAAATGTTTCCACTGGTGTATTTTCTTTGACCACTTTTGAAGCTCCTGTACTAGAGCAATTTGGAAAAAGCACGAAGTAGTGATTGTGACACTTTGCAGGGGCTACTGTGAGTTTATTTTTGAAACATTGTATCTCATTCTCAGCAATGAGTTCTAGTTTTGGTCCTGATGCCACTATTTTGCTTTGCTACTATTTTCCTTTTGTGAGAACTATCTCAGGGTTTTTACAAGGCTCCCATCTCAGGTTTCCAGGTAGGGGAGCACACTAGGTTTCCCCCTGAAGAGAACAAGGGATGTTTCCCCTGTTTGCAGCATCCATCCCCATTCTGAGAAGGGAACCACTACAGGTACTCTAAAGAGCCAGTGTGCTCTAGCAGATGACTGCCTCAGATGACCTAAAATGTGTCATCCTGTCATTCTGATTTCACATAGTGCATCCTTGGAGGTATCACCATGTTCTTGAAAGATACGAGGAAGGCAAGCATGCAGCTGTGCCCCTTTAAATTGAGAGGAAATTACAGTGGAAATTGAAATTCAGAAGGAATTAGATCTGCAACTATCAAATTGCCTGTCCTTTTTTGGCACATTAGAAATATGTGATTTGTTTCCTCTGTATTAGCTGAGATACAGACATATTCTTGGCATTACCTAATCTTGGGGAGAAAGGCAAAACTGTAATGATCAGATTCATAAACTGTAGAAGAGGTGTTCTCACCCCTTATGAAAACTAAGTTATTCTGACTAAAAACCAGGCTTGTGTTATGTTCACTCAGGTGTAACCTGCTTAGGGACAGCTCTGCTCGAGGATGAGAGATTGATTGGTGTGAAAGACAATATGGTGCAAACAGGGCATTCAGATGGCATTGCCCTTTTCACTGACTTTCCTAAAGACTTAACATTCCTTGTAAGTCTAGAAGTTTTTTTTAGAGAACCATAAACCACAGATCCAATCTTCCACAGGCAGGTATGCCTAAAAAAAGTTAGTCCTTTGATGGACTTGTGGGACCATTTCAAGTGTTTTTCGTTCATCACTTTGAGCTTTGACTGGGACTTGGCATTTTTAGGGGGGTTTCCTCAAATATTGGCTATTTCCATGAAGTCATTTCACCCAACATGGGAAGATGCCCACCTCTGTAGGGAGATGCATGGCCACACTCTGGTGATGCACAGCAACCCAGAGACAAAGTGAGGTACTGCATTTTATCTGGCAGCTGAACGGGAGAATTGGGACAGAGAATTGCTGGAGTGTTCCCACAACACAGAGTGGCAGCACAGTTGATGAAAATAACTTTATTGTGTCAATTCTGAGGTTAAATTCACAGACGCATTAATACAGGCATGGGCAGATTTATCTTTTCAAAATGTGTTGATTACATGAGTAACACCACTTATTCCCTGGTCCCACAGACCAAACAGGTCTTTTGTTGCTTGTACTAAGGCCTGGCTCCATTCCTTTCTCGTTTATTTTCCCTGCTACTGGTAACTTGGATGAAAGGTTTTTTCATCCTACTTCATTGTCCTGTTCCATGTTCCCACTTGCAAATCTGTATACAACAGAATTTGCTTCAATAAATGTTCAGCTGTAAAATCATTATAGAGTTTTTCTAAGCTTGTGCCCTCATAGGCTTCCCATCATTTATTAGACCTCCTCCTCTACACACTTTTCTCCATTACTCACCTGAATTATTAGGAGCATGTCTTCTTTCTAAGGGTAATCGAATTACATTTCTTCCTCCCAATGAGTGCTCAGCCTCATATACATATAGAAGTCTTACAGAAACCCTACAAACCAAAATTTTAAGTCCTTAAATGAAAAAATAGGCTGCTTAGTACTCATATGTGACACTAAAGTAAGGATGCAGCACATAGCCTAGAACTAGTCAGAAACTGTCCTTTTTGTGAAAAATTAGATGGAACTGTTTTTCATTTCCTATCAACTTTATGGCAAACAATGAGGGAAAAAAATACATTTTCAATATCACTATGATGATAAGAGTTCCTTTTTAACATTTCATACTGGTTTATTTTATGACCTTATGAAAGAATTTAGGGTAAAATTGCTAGATTGAGTGTCTTTAATAAAGATACTTAAAATAATATTTGTTATAGGTAATTATTTTAACACTCTTTATATTTGTACTCCTGAAAAATGGAAGCATATTACACAGAACAGATTGTTAATCTATATGAAAGAAGGATGTGATAAGGTATGAACTGAAAACCTCCACTGAGCCAGTCAGCTGACACTAAGCAGAGGCTGAAACATATCCTTCAGGAGCTGCTGAAAGTCAGAGAAGTTTAAGACAATAAGCGAATTCCCAGGAACTTTCAGAGTGTATATTCTCCTTACAGCTGCATCCTCCTTATCCCACTGCAGTGGGTGCTGGCTGGAAAATGGCATCTGCAAAGGTGAAAAACAAAGTTATGCTGTGGATGAAATCAACAGTCCTGCAGGTGAATCCATAAGAGCCATATCACTGTGGGACTCTTGTTAGGTTTTATGAGGTCCCAGTCCTGCAGCTACGTGATTCCCTGGCTGTACAACCAGCCAGACTGGTGAGGAGAGTGTTGCAGTTTGCCAGTTCTGTGTCTTCATTTTCTCTAAATATTTAGTGCAGACTAATTGGCTATCCATTGTCTGAGCAAGATGGAGGACTGAATGAGAATCATTTGGCTGAGATTGTGCAAGTTCAAAACGATGATTACAGCATTTGGGAAGCAACACTAGCAATTAAGCAAGCAGCAGTGGAGGAAGTACACTTCCCATCAGTTGTGCAGATGGCAGCCTGGAGTGCTGTTGCTCAGGAATGCAAGTGTTGGGTATGCATGGGCAGATTCAGCAGAAGGGAAGTGGGTGTCACCCGGGCACTGAGCATGATTTCAAGTCCCTCATGGATACCTGGAAACCTCTAAAGCAGTTTTCCTGGATGTGGTGCCATAACCCATCCTGAATTAGCTGCTCATGCAGGACACATCTGCTCATTAGGAAAAGTTGTGGTCTGGGAGGCCCATGTGCTGAGTCCTGCACTGGCTGCCAGTTGAGTGACTTCTCAGTAAATTCAGGTTTCTTTTGTAGCTGGCATTTTCCAAGGGCTGAGGAAATACCTCCTGGGGCACCTTCTTTCTGTTCTCTGCTTTCTGGATGACTTATGAAGAGACTGCACCAGCAGAGTTCTGGATGTCCAGCTCATGCCCTCTGTGGTCTGAAGGCTTGATTGACTAAGCTGAAAAACTTGCAAAGTAATAACTTTGGTATTTGTCCTGGTTTGAAATTGTGTTTCATTGAATATTCAGATAAGCTTTGTGAAATGTGGGATTTGCATTTATCTTCTCCTTGAAGCATGTCAGATGAAATAGAAACACAAACTACTCAACACAGAGGTCTCCTCGTGGCTTGCACTGTTGTGTGCTGGTTTTGTTGTATTTGGATAGGGTTTATAGCATAAATCTGGAAAAATTGTAAACTAAAAAAGGCAATTGTTTCTGCCTGACTGTAAATGTATTTCACACCATTTGAAAAGTGAAGTTGGACACAGCTTGCTAAGGTGACAGCCTAGTGGCGCTGCACGGTGGGACTTTTGCCACCGACACTAGTGGGAGCATGTTTTCACTCGTTTTTCATGCATTATCTACTGTTTCTGGGTCTTGTCCTCCTGTCCTTTAGTCTCTCAAGCGGGTACTCAAGCCTGTTCAAATGACACACGTTGTTGTTCTTAAATCTGTTCCCTCTGCCGAGTTTCAGCCCCAAGGACAATAAACTCAGCGCAGAACAAAATCCTTTCGCACGCCGTTGATTATTTTCATACTCACCGGCACAGTTAGGGGCTGGTACCGGAGGATGCTACCGGGGTTTCCTTTGTACGGGCGATGGCGGGGGACCACCCCAGAACGCGCGGGGCAGGGGATGCCCGCATGGCCCGGGCGCCTCTCGGGGCGGGG
>JAHLSL010000010.1:17057688-17085448 GCA_025920805.1 Petroica traversi
TCTCACTGACGTAAACACAAACTAGCCAAATTTATGCTAGCTAAGTCAATTTCTTAGTACTATCATAGTCCTGTTCTTCCATAGTGATTGGTTCTGAACATGGCTTTAAAATGTTGCTTAAAGTAGGTTGCAGAGTGAGGATCTAGTGCTCAGACAAAGCATTTGGTTAGTGTGCAACTGATTTTTATTTTTTTTTATAATGAGCATTGGAAAGTGTGAAGGCAAGCCTAGCACTTGTGTACATATGCACACTTTATTTGGGGATGCTGTCTCAAACTGCTTGTGCTGGGCTTGTTGCTATTAATGTGAGTATGTGTTGTTAGCTCCATGTAACCTTAACTAAGGTGGTTTTGAGGTATCCCAGTCTGCCTGAATGTGCTGAGAGCAAACCCAAGTGACCTTTGGCCTCCTCAAAAGTTAGTAGGGTAAACTGGCCAGTTTACAACAAACAGCAAATGACGGTATTCCTATTATAATAAGAAAAAACTTTTCAGTGTGCAGCTGTGCATAGAAAAAGTTGAGGTAAGCTTTTTTTCCAGTTTTTGGAAAGCTGAACTCTTCATTTTGAATTCCAGGGCAGTTTTTGAGGCATAAGTCTTTCTGGCCTACTTCAGAGGACCCACAGTTTACACAGGGGGTTTTAATAAGGCTTACAGATAGACCTTACAGATATATCTGGTCTTGGCAAAATTCCCTGTTTAGTCAGACCTGTGGTACTAATAAAATCTTTACCACTGTCCCCATCCTAAGTCAGCATATTTGGGGAACTGGGGGGCATCTGAGACTGCTCACAGGAACCTCATCCCAACATCCAGTACAACTAAAGGAGGCAGTCTGTATCAAGATGCCAGTCCAGCAGCTTCATTTGGTTAAAGGCTGCTATGTCAGAGCAGCTGACAAGCCTGTCTTCCCAAAGCTGTGCAGTAATGGAAAGCTTACTTTAAAGCTTAAATATATGTAGTAAAGAGCAGAAAAGACACGAGTTGATGATGTCTTCTGTGTGTTGAGGAAACAGCATGCTGTACCTGCTACATGCCTGCTGCTTCCACAGACTTCCATATGGATCAGATACATGGCTGCCCAAAGTTGGGATTTCTGTGCCAGCATACATCAGTGCTTTTGTCTCTAATTCTGTCACTCCCAAATAATTTTACTGTAAAATATTGACGCAATAGTATTGTTTTATAAAATTTGACTGTGCGTGATCACTGTGGTATCTAAGCAGCTCACAATCATCAGCATGTTTAGAGTTCCAGCTCTGCACAAAGTAAATAGGTACAATCTACAGATCTCAGTTCAGGGGGAAGGAGTGATGGGGTTAATGAAAGTTCAGATAGTGACTTACTCCAAATCCATGCAGAAAGCCCATAGCAGAAGAGAGATTAAAGACCTTTTGATTCATAGCTGGTGCACAGCAGGCTGATCTCCCTGAAATACTGACTTATCAGTGTGTGGGTCTCTTTAACTTGCGTGGTTATGTATTTAGCAACTTGTGACAGACTTTGCTTTGGCAGAGGAGTTGCAAGCTTTCGAGTTCATCCAGTACTCATTTCTAGCTTGCTTCTTCACAACACACACAGGATCACATGTAGTAACTATAACGATGACATAAGGCCTCGTATCTTCGTGAGCTTAAAGTAGGTTGAAAATAAATCTACTAAAAGCCCATTTTTCCCTGGTAATGTAAATCGCAAGGAAAAATGCCATTATACTTCACAAAGTTCAGTTTATACACAGGCCTTTGGGTGTGTGTGAGTTCAAGAAGGCTTTCTCTGGCTGAAAATACTGAGGCCCTGGTTCAGCAGAAAACAGCCAGTACAGCTGCTGGGCAGTGGAGGCTCTGAGAGCCCATTTGGGTTTGCAGCTGTGGTGGCAGCCTCCCGTGTCAAGGATGTGGGTGGGAATTTGGTGCCATTCCTCCCAGAGGTGGAGCCAGCAGCTCCTTTTAGTCCTGCTGAATACACTGGGTTGGGCTCAGAGCAGGTCTTGGTTTCCCCAGAAGATGAGAACTGTGGAACCTGGATCGAGGACTTGCATCAATGCAGTGAGGTTTAAACATGAGGTGCTTGTGGTACTGGTGCTTGGATGTCTCTGGCTTTGCAGCAGCCTCTTCTGGGAGACTTTGTGTCAATAGTGCTCTTCATCAAACAGGGGTACATGGCAAAACCAGCTTGGGAAGAGACCCATGGCTTCATCAGGGGTCTGTTAAGATCACCATGTTAGAGTGTTTTTGCACTGCTGGCAAGTGATTATCATTTTGCTCTTCCATAATATCAGAAGTAACACTGCCAACTCTCAAGATGTTAAAACTCTTGGAGGAATGTCTGCAAGCACTAACAGAGAGGAGTGCCACATGTCCCAAGTGGTCAGGATAAGTGGTAGGAGACACGGGAGTTGCTGATTGGGGATTTTGCTCTCTAGTGAAGGCTGTCGTTTAAAAAGGCAGTTGATCCATCCTCCTGCCAGTTCCTTTTGCTGCAGGATTTTCATGCATGGTGTCCCTTTCTTCCAGAGTGAGCTGACCACATACAGGAGGAAGTCTTGCTCTGCTCCTGTGTCTTTGCTGTGAAGGAGGGCTGGGACCTAGAGGAAGGATGTGTGAGCCTGTGCTGCTCATGTTGCTCTGGGAAGAGAGATGCTGAGGCATGGCAAGGCTGTTTGGTGCAGGTTTGGTACCAAGCCAGCATCTGGGCAGTGCAGAGCGGGGTATGGTGAATCTTACTACGGAGCAGCGCCTCATAATAACATTTGCATCCCTCAGCATCACTTTCTGTTGATACCAGTGGGGCCTGGTCAGACAAAGCTGAAGTAAACTGTGTTCCTTGGCTTTCTGCTTTTATATCTCTGCCTTAAATAATACCCTAATACAGGGTCTAATACAAGGAAGTTCTTGGTGTCTTCTCACCTGTCACCACAACATGTCACAAAACATGCTATTCACAAATGCAGAACTTCTTGGTATGTCTCAGCTCAGATGGTCACTCTGGTTGTAGCCACAGCCGTCTTAATTCAGATACACTGATTTTTTGGTTGCAACAGAAGCCGTGATGGTAAAGCAATTTTATGTTAAAGTTAGGCTGCTGAAGTGTGTAAAGCTAATTCAGATATTAGGGAGATGAGTGCCTGCATTAAGGAGAGGTGTAAAAACAAATGGTTATAAATGTGAAGGTGCCTGTGCATGACGTATGGTTATTAAAATGGATGGTCCCCAAACCTGCAGTGGTTGCTATAAATAAATAGCAGTAATCTTTATACACCTTGCTGGCTGTTTGTCTTGGCTTTGGTAGGTAGCTCTGGTCTAGCCCTAGGTACCACTCCAGTATCTTACTGAGAAGAGAGGCAGCTGCAGGTCTGTTGTGAAATAGAAATGTCCCTCCTCAGAGCACACTGCTCCTTCGGAGTTGCCCCTGCCAGGCAGCCGCAGCTCCAAATGTCAGCCTGGAGCAAGGCAGTCTCACACAATGCAAAGCCTGACACCCTTTACTGCAGAGGTGTAAACACCCAGACCCCCAGCATGACTTTGGCAGATCTAACGTGAAATGTTAGCAACTGACATCCTGTCCCCTCTCTGCCCCCCCCTGCGCCTCCCTCCTCCCACATGCATTTTCCCTCGCTCCCTCTCCACATCCCAGCCGAGCTGGCAGCTGGCACTGGGAGGCTGTGTGCTCATGAGCTCACTCCCAGCCCAGCGTGCTGGCCTATGAATAGCTCAGCCTCCGCTGAAGCTGCTCTGTGCCTCGAGATGTTGCCAGCCACATAGATTTAACAACTGGATGTATGCAGATAAAATAAAAACATGCCTAGATTCTCCCTCTGGAATTTAAGTTTCTCAGCGTGAGAGGAGGTGAAGTGCCTGAGCTAACAATCTCTACATTTAGAGTTCTCTAGATAAGGGTTTAAGCAAAGACAGGCTTTCTCTTTAAAAGGAAAAGGACTTATACCTTCAGATTTGCTATTAAAAATGGCCTTGCAACAATAATACTCTCAGAGCACAGCCTGCATCTAAACGCCTCCTTGTGAGCTGTGACTCATGCTCTGAAAGCACAGTAGCTTTCCTAGAAGGATAGGTAAGTTCTGCTACCACCAGATGGGGAGTTGCTGAATGGGAGATCGTGTTCTGAGCTCCCAAAAGCATCCACTAGATAGATGCAAACCCAAGACAGTTACTTTTCATTTCCAGAGTGCTGAAAGCCCCACACTACTTCTGAATAGCGACACTGAATTATGTTTAAATCAAATCTAAGGGATGTGTTTGAAAATGTAGATGCAGAATATCTTTGCCACATTAACAGCAAGTTAATGGCAGATGAAAATAAAGAACACACAGCAAACTAAGTTTGACAGGTTCTCTGAAGCTTCAGTTTTTGATATGTTAAAAGCACATTTTTAGGAAGGCTACTGACCTAGGACAGACCCTTGCTAAACATTGATTACATGGCCAAGTAAAAAGCCCTTTTCTCCTGGATTAAGAGTCAGTAAGATATCTTTTAGTTTGTGACAGAGCACTGTCTGAATTTTATTCATTTTTAATTTCTTTGAGGCACAGTGGCATCTTTGAATGCTATCCAAACATCAGCAGCTAAAAAGGCAACACTGAATACAAGCAATAGTTACTATTCTTCCAGCACAATGTTATTGGTATCCTTTTACTTCCTGAGTTCATCTTAAGATGGTGTGTGCACCTTCACTCTGAGTATCATATACTCTACAGGCTGTGCTGCAGCAGTGATGGAATGGGACAACTGGGTACGGTAGCTAGACTCCTGGAGTTTTCCTGACAGAGAACATATGAGACCCTGGGAGTTTTCATTGGGTCCATACTCAGACTTCTTGACTGAAATCTGTTTACTTTGCAAAGAGCTCTCTGTATTTCGGTAAATAGGAGAAGTGTAAAAAAATGCAGTTTTCATTTATAGCCTGACTCCTGATTCAGCCTCCAAACTACATCTTGAAAGAAGGTAAATATAATTTAGATGACAGCACTGTATCCATAGCATGGACCTGCACTGTAAAAGGGCTTACATTGTGTTAGGGTCTGATCCAAAGCTCTGTGTTAGCTGACACCCTACTGCTGATTTCAGTAAACTTCGTTCCAGTTCCTTTATTAAGAACACATGGACAAAGTGGATGTAGAACCTAATTCAACAACACTAAGGTTTTGTCAGTCCTAGGTATTCAAAAATGATGAGTCAGCTCTCCCTACACCACTGCCTAAAAAACCTAGAAAATTAAAATGGTTTTGCCCTTTGCTGCATGAGGGTTTTATTTAAACCTTTGGCCTTCATGTATCTTCATGTATCAAGTTTTCTCTGTATCTGTGGGGTACTAGAAATTAATCTGTAATTTAAAGGTGAAAAGGATGTGCCTTTTCTTTATAGAGACTCCAGAAACCTGGTAATTAAGAAATAGTATAAAGCACACTGATTCCAAATCCTGTAGTTCTGTTGTGAATTATGAACTTCAACATCTCAAAATTGGATGCTTTTGGGCAGAACTTCAGGACTTTTTTAAAAGCCTCCAAATTAGCAGTTGCATTTCTAACAAAACTGCTCCCCCTCTAATGAGAAAAAATGCAAAATAAGGACACGGAGGAGAATAACTGTGGTTTTTTACTGCTCTGTTCTGAGGTTTTATAAGCAGTCTATTTGTTTGAATTGGTGACTGGGGGAGTTAAGAAAAATGTCTGAATGCTACGTGACACTTTCAGCAGTTCTGAAGAGGTTGTGTCATTTGACACTTTAACAGTTACTGTCCCCAGTCTGTTTTAATCCTGCTCCATGCTCCATCTGTGCTGTGGCACGTGTGTAATAATTCTTTGCTATGCCAGGCACTCACTGGCGTGCACATAAAAATGCAGGTGGCAGCATTATTCTCCAGAGCAAAGCAACATCTGTCAGCATCCTAGGTGAGTATATTGCTTCACATGAATAAAACACAGATTCAGAGTACCTCAGGCAGCTCGTGCTCTAAATTAGATGTAGCCACGAATGCTTTAAGATCCTCATTAGGACTTAATGCTGGTTCCTTGTTGGTCTTATTTCCAGCTGGGATTCAGTGTTGGAGTCACTAAAGGACGATGCCAGGTGTGACCTGGGGTGCATCTTTAGTTATGACCAACAGATAGGCCAGCCACAGGCAGTGAGATGGTTGACAAACTCCTCACTTAAGAAAGAAAAACTGTAGGCATTTTTCAATTGCCCTAACATCTGCTAAGTCTTTTACCACATTCTTCAATGGAAGCTGTTAGCCCCAGCAAATGGGACTTGCTATAAAACAAGGTTCAGAAGACTCTTAGGAGCTCCTTTAATTCCAGAAACTCAATCACTGTGATGTGTTCATTCAAGGTGCATGTGATGGCCCTGGTACTCTCCTCTGAAGTTGTGTGATGGGAGCTAATCTTGAGGAGGCAGTGTGAAGCTGCAATCTTCTATTTGTTGCTCAACACGGGACTGAAGAATGTGCTTTTGGGGTTTATTTGTAAAAGGTGAAAGGGAATGGGACACCTAACTGATCAGTCTTGTTTGTCTCATCAGCCTTTATATAGGTAGGAAATTAAGACAAGTCTGATATGATATGGATAACTGTGTTAAACTAACCCTATTCTACAGGCTGTTTTGCCTGTGAGAACAGGTAATATTTTTCTGGGAAAATAAACTGAGTGAACCCTTCTTTCCAAAGAGCAGGTTCTGCAGAGGATCTGTCCAGATTTCCCATGTCAGGGTGCATTTTATTTTTTAACTTTGATTTGCTATATATGAAAGAATGGAAAATCCTGATTGTTCATGGCTGCAGACACAACTGGGGTGAATTCCTTTCCTGGGGAAAATGGAAATCCAGTGTGGAAAGAATGCTGTTCATAAAGTCACTGACAGTGAGAAAGAAATGCACTGCAGGGCTGAGATTTCTCATGGGCAAGGACTGAAAGGGTTTGTCCATGGCAGCTACTCTGCCACTTTTAGGAGCTCCATAGTGGGTAGGCAATGGTTTAAGTGAAGGTGTTCAACTGAAATTGTGCCTGTAGTCAGTTGAATACACATTCAGTTGATACGGATGCTAAAATAATAAGCCCTGTGGAGAAAATTCAGGGACTTTCAACTTTTCAAAAACCAAGAAGAAACCAGCAAGTTGAAGTTTTCACAGTGATGGAGAGAAAGGAGTGTGCTACTGAGACCATCTAGGGAAAGTAGTTTAGCAACACCACATGGATGTAGCATTTGGACAGTACTGAATCCCACATTAAGGTTAGAATCAAATCTGATCACTTAAAGGCTATTTTTGTATAATAAATATTCTGTCCCTCCTGAATCTAATGCTCTAAAATTCATCTTACCAGGCTCCATCTTCCACCTAGCTGTTTCTATCTATCCAGAAAAGCTTTTTAGACATGTAAGCAGCTGCACAATTCTGAAATATGCCAGGAGGAAAGTTTTGTTATAGAAAAAAAAAAGGTAATTCACAAACCCTGGGCTTTTTCAATGTATAATTCATATGTCCTTTGAACAGTCCTCCTCACAGGAATACAGAAATGGATTTAGATCAGTTTACTTCATTTTTAGAATACAATGGAGGAGCACTTACCCTGCATACTTGCAGTCTTTTCTATAAATTAAAAATAGATGCTGAGCCCAAACCAGCAGCTTTTTGCACTCTCTGGGAAATCTGCAAACAAACCACAACAGGACAATTCTGCTTTCTTTAGCAATGCAAGCTGTATCCTTAGATGCCTGTGAAGAGACAGAGGGTCTGTAGTGCACTTTTCCCCTGCAGCCAGGGAATAATCACTGCATCTTTCTCGTTTTGCATGTTCAAAAGCTAGGGGCTACAAATGTAGGCAACTGAAAAATAAAATGCAGTCATCAGCGTGGCAGAGCCTGGGTCGCGGGGTTAGATAAGCAGACGTTTTATGGCAATGCAGTGTCAGTCCAAATTGCAGCTTTTTGCCAAATGGTCCTGCATTAGTGGTGCCTGGTGAGTGGCAGTGCCAGGAAACCGGCATCCTTGGGGGACGCTCCACCCTCCTTCCTTGCAAAGGGTTACAGTGTTACACAGCCCAGTCTGAAACATTTGAAGAGAGTTTTTTAGCCAGGGAAGCAATTTGTGCTTGGCATGGGGCAGTACAGGCCACTTCCCTCTTCTCCTCCCCCACCAAGCGTCTCCCAGAATCAGAAACCACAGGATGATTCAGCAGAGTGAAGTCTGTTTCCTGGTGTGCTTTTGGAGGCTTTGCCTGGTTCTTTTGCCAAAGCTGCAGATCAGCTTTTAATTCTAAACTATTTGGGGGAGATGGTGAGATGTGTCCAGAGGTAGCTGAGAGCTGTATTAAGTCCACATGTTATGGACAGCAGTCATTATGGTTCACTTGCTGTGTTTTCCAAAATATTACAGGGGGAGCAGTCTTTAAGGATAGCTTTGAAATGCATTTCAAAAACTGAAATAGGTCAATTCATAATGAGAGAGGACTTCTGACTCTTGTTACTATGCAGTGGTTAAAACTTAGACTTTTACCTGGGATTTCACTCTGCAAAACTGCCTCACTGAGCCCCTCTAAGCAGTAGCAATTACCCTTTGCTGCATGAAGGTTGGATTCCTCTAGCAACTCTGCCTGATGTCTATTTTTGGGTTCGCCTCTAAAAACAGATGGTTGGGAGTGAGAACCTCTTCTTACGATTGCTGTTGTAAGCTGTGAAAGCAACAGATGGTTGCTAACACAGAGATCACAAACCCAGAGGTTCTGAGCTCCAGTTTTGTTCCAGTGGTGCAAGCTTTGTTTCCACCCATAGGTGGAATAGGTATAAGTTATATGTCAATATAACAACTGAAGATGCATTGTTAAAATTTCATTCCTAAGGTGCAAAACATATAAAATAATTACTTTGGTTCTGTCAGAACAAGACACTGTGTGTGGATTAAAACATGACACATTTTAGGCCCCTGTGTCAGTGTTAATGACACACCAGAATTTGCATTCTCCTAATTTCTTAAAAACACTAGCAAGGAAATAAAAATCAACCAGACTGGTCTGGGTTAACATTGTCTTCACCACCTGCAGTGGCAGATCTGAGAGGAGTGGACTTCCTCAATGGTCTTGGTCAAGGTGTTGGCTGCAAAGGACCAATTGCCTTTCATCTCTCCAAATACCATTCCACAGGAGCAGGAGGCCTGTGGTCTCACTGCTGACAGAGGGGTAAGGAGCTCTGTCTCTGTGTCCATCACTTAACTCGAGCTGGGAGGAGCATGATACCATAAATCTGGGGAGCTATGAGGTCTCTAGTATGATAACATCTCTGTATGCCTGTGCCTCACACTATAGTGTTTTAATAAATGTAAGGAAATAATGCTTTTTGTGGGTCAAGAAGGTTGTCCAGAAATTATTATACTCTGAGTTTATTTTTTTAATATCCCACTGTACATACACTGTGTTCATCAAAGGCTTCTGGAATGCTTTGCAAAGACTAATGCATTATTAAGCTAGCAAACCCCTCCAGATGGGAAGATGCAAATAGAGGATAATGATTTGCTCAGGACTACATACTGTGTCAGTTGCAGAGTTAGGAATACAGTGTGTGTGGTTTTAGCTGTGTCTCTCAGCTGATAGCCATAGGACTGGGCAAAAGTATTCATTCAAAATCAAATGCATGACTTGAAATGGGGAACTGAGCAAACCCATGAAATAAAGAGTATTATAATGCTGTGGAGTTGCAATACCATTCTTCAGTCTGCCTACAAAAAGTTTCTTGAGACCTCTCTTTCTGAACAGGTAAATGTTGGAAATAGCCAGATTTTGGACATGTCAGAGCAAATCCACTTCACCATGTAAAATACAGTATTTAAGTACAGGGCAGTAGAAAATATCAGGGAGATTAACAGGTACTGTAACATGGAAAAGGAGACCTAAAGGACAGATTTTAAAGAACCAAGATAAAGGCAATGCTATACATACCTGCGGCCTACCATAAGAAGACCTGGTAATTTAAAAGTCTGAATTTCCATTCTCCACTCTAAAAACAAAATGCCCCATTTGTAGCTGAGAAGCCAAGTCCTTAGTTCCTCCATGTCATCTCCTTTTTCATGTCTGTTGTGTACTGGCAGCAGTCCTGGGTTTCCACAGGGATACTGGTGAAATGATGAGCAGCCCTGCTGCAGTGTCATGTCTTTTAGAGGGATCACAGCTCCACAGAACATTAATTAAATCAACATTCTTGTGTCCAATTTTGTTTGCAGTTATTACAGTCCTTGTATTTTCTGTATTCACCTGCTTCAGCAAACAATTTTTTTAAAACTCTAGAGTATGTAAGAGAATGAGCTGTTTCACTATTATAGCCTGATGTTTTTGAGACTTACACTATTTCGATCCTTAGGGACTTTCTTGCCCATCTTATTCACATTCTTAAAATATTCCTGCTAATATCCTTAAATATTTCTAAAGTCTAAATATATATGCAGTGCCACCCCCAGTCTAATTGCTGTATAGTGTGGTGTGTACATGCACTCAAATTGGAATTTATGTTGACTGGCTAGTATAATCAATTTTGCTGTTGCATTTAATTTTAGAATAAACCACATTTATTCCCCTTACACTAGATTCAGAAAATAAATTATAGTTGAAGCAATAAGATTTTTCCAGGCTTCTGTAATATTAAGTCTAAATTAATTTGGTATTTCAGATTCTTCTACCAATTGCAGCAGCTATGTTGGCTGAATACACCAGAGAAAGTTTACAGTTTTATTGCTGTTTCTGAGGAGCTGTTGGGAGGCAGCAGTCTTTAAGCACAGATGGCCTACTAGATGCTGACAAAATTTAAGCAGGGTTTCTCTCAGGAGGACTCAGGACCAGTCCCATCATGTAGTGGGAGGCTTTGTTAGAAATACTGCCACTATTAGTAGCAATACAAACCTAATGCTCAGAGCACACACAAGGTTTAAAAGACAGCCTGAGAGCACTGACATGTTTCAAGCAGCAGGACTGGTGGGTATAGACAAATTCTCTGATAATTTAAGGAAGCTAAAATGCAGTGAAGCCACTGTAGCAAATATCACACACATCTCTGGCCGTGGTACATGATGTATCACATCGTACTTGCCTTTAGTTTAATTTCTTAATGGATGGACCCACAGTTGCCAGTGCAAGGGGGACAGGATATAAATCAAAAGGCACATAAACAAATGCAGGAGGAGGAAAGGAGTTCAGACTTGAGACTGGCTTTCAGAAAATGATTCATATTTGCTATGAATAAAAGGTTCATCTGTAATTTGAAATGGATTAACTAAAGAGTTATTTTAAGGTTAATGGACTAACAGTAATTTCTGATGACACTGAAATGTTTTCTCCATTCCAACATTAGTGCCGGCAGTATTCCAGTTATCCTAATCCAGATATAGGATTTTTAGAAAATATAGAGTATAAGGATGGCAGCTCTTTATGCAGGAAGGAACTACAGCTTTAAACCAGGTTTTTAAAAACACAACCTATTCACTAATACCCCACATATTATTTAGTGCTGAATTTGAGAGCAACTGACTCTGTCTGTTCTGTCATGCAGATCTGTACTCCAGGGAACAGAGTAATTGGCAGTTGGGAAGCCTCTTTCAGGATTTTGATCTCCACCCCACACAAAAAAAAGGGCAACCCTGAGCAGGGTCTAGCTATATTCAGTAGTAGACGTGAAATGTAAAATATATGCCTAAAAAAACAACTGTATGTTAGAGGTTTCAACTTCCTGTGTTGATGTTCTTGAAGTTATTTCTGCTTTCTATGATGCACATCCACAGATTTGGAAAAGACAGGGTTACTTTTTTTCCTTCTGAATCAGGGAAAAGGCCTGTCAATGTTGTAGTTTCACAGTGGTGTCAGTTACTGTGGTTGTGAAATTGGGAAGCCATGTTAACAATTAAGCATGCTGTAGCTAATTGACAAGCCTGTGTACAAAACTGGAGTGGATACTCAAAATGGCACAAGAGTATGACAAGTAATGATGACATCCTTGCTACACAGAATTCCTGCCTGTGCTAGTCTTTCCCCTGATTCATGTTGAGAGGAACAGCTCTCTTCCCATAGCTGTTGACTTCCAAATGGAAATACAGGCCAAGCAGAAATTGTTCTGAGGAAGTTCTCACAGTTCTTCTGAAATTCCAGTGACCATGTATAAAACCTAACGAATCAATAAAGTGCACTCTTGAGGGTGTGACTATAGGTTAATAATGTGGTAATGTGGCTGTTGCCAAGGAAACATTAAAAATTAAATTTTCTGGCTCTTTTCAAACATGGACTTGAATAACATTTCTGTCTCTATGTTTAATGAACAAATCGTTCCAATATTTTTGAGATTTAATTAAGATGGGGAGTTTACAAGGGGAAGAGAGAGACTGCTGCAGCAGCCATAATAAACTGGTGTTTACTGTGGAAGGTATAAATCCAGCATTTGTCAGTGTCTGTGCAATGCCTGGGCTCAGTTTTCATTATCTATGTTACAAAACCCACCAAAGTTCTGTGGGAGGACTGGAAAAGCATTGGTTCACTACCAAGGACCAAAGGAAGCCTTGCAGAGAGAAACTGGGCCATGTTCGCTCCAGCTGTTAGCTAAAACACAGGGTAAAAATCCACTTTCTCCCTCGCTACAGAGAACTCTGATTTACAACAGGGGCAATGCTCCTAGGTACTTCTCTTGCCACAGTACTGTATGCCCAGGCAGTAGGACTGCTGGCTTTAAATGCTGAGGCTCTAAATGTCCTAAATCTTTTCACACTGACTCCTCCCCCACACTCCCAACAAACAAAGGCATTATATTTCCTCTGACAGTGTTCTTGATCCTGAATTCCTGTTCCATCTGATCCTTTGCTGGGCTTACTAATAGAAAGCACAGTCTAGACAAAAGAGGTCCCTTCTGATCATTCCTACTGCCCTGTACACCAGGAATAGGACTGTAAGGTTTCTAAGAGACAAATAAAATTCTAAGGAGGTCTTTAAATATCACCTCTATGTATGATCCAAAATAGAACATTTAAGTGCACCAAATAGCCTCAATCTAGCCTAGCTTCGTATAACTGGATGACTCTACAGCAGTCACATCTGCTTATTTCTCTACAAATACTAATATTTAATCTGCAAGTATGTTTGAACCTTAAGCCTTTTGGTTTTTTCCCTGAAGTGAAAACTTTTAAAATAGTAGTCTTCTGTATATTCTCATAGAGAAGCAAGTTTGTATCAGTAGTAACACATTTGTCAAAATATTTATATTCACATATAGTTAGTTATCTTCATATGTAGATTTTGCTCTAACAGCAACATGAACTAACCTGGAAGTTTTAAACATTCAGAAAGCTTGCCTCAACAACCTTCATGAAATACTAATACAGTTTCTGGATACAACTATTAAAATTAAAAAAATACAGGCAACAATTTAATATTGCAGATAACAGAATTTTTCTTCCTTAGGAAGACTATGATCGTCTGAGACCTTTATCTTACCCTATGACCGATGTCTTCCTTATCTGCTTCTCAGTGGTAAACCCTGCTTCATTTCAAAATGTGAAGGAAGAGTGGGTACCGGAGTTGAAGGAATATGCACCTAATGTTCCATTTTTACTAGTAGGAACACAGGTATAGTTGGTTCTGTTCTGCTTTATTTAAACAATTAGGATTATTGTACAGTGCCTTTTCCTGGGCTGAAGTTCAGGCAACAGGACCTGAGCAGCACCTTCTTTATCTTTGGAGGAACAACCCTTACAGGTGGCAGAAAAACCTAGATGTGTTATTCTCCAGTGAGATATCCCCATTTTGTTAAAAAACCTTATGTCTGCTGTAAAATGGGTGGCAAGATGGGCTGCATATCCCCCATGTGACTTTCTAAAAAGTCATGGGACTTACGGAATAAAATTGTCTGCTCATGCCCATGTTACTGGAATTACTTGGGTCTACAACTATTAGTCATATGCAATATTTGCTGAAGCAAAGGAGCAAGGGGAGAAGTGAGACAATTTCCTCTTGTTTCTTGTGGGTAGTGGACTGGGCTTCATTTATGAAGTGACCCACATATTAGTGTTACTCTTGGGTTAACTTTTCTGCCACTGCATTTGGTACTCTGAGATGATCACATCTAAACAAAGAGCTGAATTACAGAATAAATGTTTGCTCCTTCTGGATTAAAGGTTCACACCTTAAATTTAGGGCTTTTGAATCACGAAGGGTCCACGTTCTCTGAATTACGATGTGACTCAATTTTTATAGACATAATATTCCGTTGAATAATTCTCCTTTAAAAAGAGGGTATCATATTGCCTGCTGACTTTTGCTTAGAGAAGGTATTCCAGCATGACTTCAGTCTTTCTTGCTAGATTGATCTCCGTGATGACCCAAAAACTCTGGCAAGACTGAATGATATGAAAGAGAAGCCCATATCTGTGGAGCAAGGACAGAAGTTAGCAAAAGAGGTAAACTGGATACTCCTAAATGAAACCAAGTAACAAACAACAACAAGCTCCCTATTTCTACTTGACTTTGTCTTTTTTTTCTACTTTTTGCATATCTTTTAACAGTGCACATATGAAACCTTGGGACTGCTTACCAGTTAACAATACTTGCTTACATTAATGAATATAAGTAACAAGCAGACCTATGTAATTACACTTTCTTGTTAGTAATAGTTCTAATTTTCAGTGTAGGCACTTGTAAAAGCTATACATGTTATATAAAGATTAGTCAAAGATAATTAAAATCCACTGACTGGTTAAGGTTGGAAGGGACCTCTCCTGCTCAAGCATCTTTTAGAAATTGAGAATGTTATACTACCATTTTAACTACTTTGTGAATAATGCTTATCAGGGCACTTACAGAGCCTTTATTTTTGAAACTCAAATGGGTCATGTAATTATTTTTTTGCTCCTTAATTTATTACTTAAAATCAAACATATGTTAGGCCCCTACTGCCAATCTAAAGAATTTGTTTCCTATGTAAACCAATCAACTTAAATACCTTCCAGATCTTTGGACAAAAGACAAATCTTATTTTTTCCTACAGGGGGTTGCACATGCAGATAACTTTTTTAGATTGCAGCCAAACACTGTAATGTTGCTATGGGGTAAAAAAAAAAAAAAAAAGTGGAAGTGCCCAGATGGAATTGAACAGCTGAGACATACTGCTATTGAATTAACTTATTTTCTTGACAGATAGGAGCCTACTGCTATGTGGAGTGCTCAGCTTTAACCCAGAAAGGACTGAAGACTGTTTTTGATGAAGCTATTATAGCCATTCTAACTCCAAAGAAACACACAGTGAAGAAGAGAATAGGCTCAAGATGCATAAACTGCTGTTTGATCACGTGAGAGACATTTGACAATGGCCAGGCTTACTGTGAAATTCTACTGATTTTAAATACAATGCATTAAGTACATAGAAAATGTGTTCCAGGTTTGAAAGTTAAACCTACGATTCTGCCTTCTACATCCAGAGGAATAAAATCAAACTCAACGAACTTGTAATAAGAAGCAACCACATCTGTTACAAATATTTTATTCAGACTGGAAGGTACAATCTCTCAGGGTTACACAGTCTAGAGGAAGCAAAAACTGCACCATGCTGAAATGGCATCTATGTGATTTTACTGAGTGGAGATGCTTGGCCTGAAATACTCTAACTGAATTTGGACAGTCTTCTGCTTTGACTATATATACATACATATATATATATCTTAAAAAAACCCAACTTTTGCACAGTCTATATGGAATCTGCACAAAGAAATACCTTGTTTCTCTCTGCTCCAGTTATCTGCTTTTGTATGTAAGCTGCTTCCGGTTCCAGTGTATCCAGAGAGGTGCAATAATCAGACCAGCCATATAGCCAAAGGTAGCTCCGAGGGAACAGGAAATGGGCCATACCTGAGGGGAGAACACAAGGTAAAAGCGGACAATGAGGAAAATGTCTGTGGTTTTTTTTGTACTTCATGAGCACAAAGTCTAGGTAATGAAAGACAGTAGTCTTATTCTACTTTAAAGCTTGATGTGCTTTCCTAAAAATGCCAAAAGCGTAACAATCATCTTTACAAACACTAAATGCTGTTGTACAGTTTTTAATTAATATGCATTAAAATGTATAGCAGGCTTTGGCTATTGCAGACTTTAGTTTGACAGTCCAAAAACTATGTGAAAAAATCCCCTTAGAAGTATTTATATCCCCTGAAACATTCAGCTGACCTAACTTCCTACTCTGCTGCACACATTTCAATACCAACAGATTTCCCAGCAATTTCTCCTTTCAATCTCTCATGGTGTTTTGAAACTTTTAGGTTTGTACAGATGAATTGGTATTGAAATAAGGCCAGAGACCGAGATGGATAGAGATCTGTTGGCTTTTTTTCTTGAAAAGCATGTAAAAGGATAAATTTCCCTCTGGCTAGCAGTAGGGAGAGAACGTAAATTTGGAAGCTGACTGAACATCTTGCACCCAGACCATCAAACTTGTAGTAAGCCAGTTATGTTAAAGAGAGCTTTAATTACAAGCTCTATTTTCTACTATGAGAATAGGAAGCCAACTCAATAGAGCTGACTCCATTTAACAAACCATCTTGTACTGAGCCAGAGTAGTAATGGAATTCTCCCCCTGCCCCTTTTTTTTTAATTGGTATTAATCTGTAGGGAGGAGTGGCCAAACCAAGACTTAACCAGTTTGTCATCAGATGTAGCTTATAATACCAGTCCACTACATACTGCATTTGATGAAAGTCTCAACTAAGGTGGTGATTAAAATATTTATTGTAGAATAAACAGAATTCCCAGGCCTCTTCAAAATTCTCCTTTGCATTTTTTTTATTTGCAAGGACAGTTTTGCAGTTCCTGCTGTACAGTGTATATTCCTAAAGTACAGACTGGACTCTCCTTTTGTTCTTTAAATTAAGGGGGATATTTCCCCCCTCTATAGTACTTGAGACTGAGAAATGCACTAGACAATAGAGGAAATATCCCAATCTCCAGCCTTCTTCTCTATCTCACATTGACTTGCAATTCATGAATATCAAATGAACTTACTCCTAATGGTACTGGTTCCTCCTTTCATTCATTTTCCTAGCTCTGATTCTTCTCTTTACTTCATTATCACTTAAAAGAATATATTTATTCACATCCTTTGATCACAGGAATTTTAACTATGAATAAAAGTAATGTATTTTGTCCTCTGCTCTTTCATCTTCAATCTCCTCAGCTGTTTCATCTTCACATTCCTTTACAGCTTTATATGTTATTTGGAGGTCTTAAGGAGTGTAGCAAAGATGACTATTAAACAAGGTGCCTTAGGTACTCTTTATTGACCTTGTTTCACTCTTTCATTTTCATACATTCTATCTCTGCTGCTTGTTTTTGTTGCTGAGTATTTCAGCAGTTGCCTCTCAAGCCAAAGATTTGCTTGTTTTCATTCATTTACTGTGTATTGAAGATCATCTGTTAAAAGCCTTGAGAGGCTTTGGCACGGAAAGGTACTACATATATTTGAAACTCACATAAGTTTGTGGCCTTGGCTAAACTTACACTTCAGGTGGATCTTTTCAGCTTTTAAATGAAATGTAATTATTTCTAGCATTTTGCATATTACACGTCTAAAGAACAAAACAATAAAATAATCCCTGAAACCCTTCCACTCACTCAGTAGCATTCAGCTGGAACACAAGTCATACTTTTTTATCCACTGATGAAGTCAAATACCACTCTAATATCCACAAAACTATGGACAAAGGCTTCTTATCTCGGTGGTGCTTTTACATCAAATTTGCTGAGTGATCAATGATCAATCCTTCATTGAATTTTTTACCTACATTAGGTGAATTTGTCGTTGCCTATTTGCTTTTCAGAAGTATAGGTAGATGATGGACTTTGAATTGATCATATTCCCCTAATAAGAGAGTGAATATTCCTGTTGACCCAATGACCCTTATATTGTGTTATTTTGTGTATAGTGGGTGATTATTGATATGATTAAAAAGGTCTCTGATGATTGTTGTAGCTTCTTTCACCTGACTGAACTGCAACATGGGATGTGTTTTTTCAAAGGCTATGTAACTTTTAATATTAATTACACCTCTGTCTGTCTTCTAAAACATTCAACGTTTGCTTTGTTTTTTAAAAATCAGTGTTACCTTACACAAGTTTCAGGCTCTCTTAACAGCTGAGTCTCTGACCTCTGAACACTCAAAAATGGCAGGTGGCAAAGATGGGAACAAAGGGAAGAAACCATAAAACACTCCATCACCATCTCCCCATCTATGAATAAGACAGAAAGAGACACCACCTCATCCCTTCTAATGGCATGTAACAGAGGGGTACTAGGCCAGGCACTTGTTCTCACTGTGCTGCTTGGACAGCCCAAAGTGGATCTGAAGGCAGTCTAAATGGCCTTTTGAAAACTCCCTAAGCAAAGCAGTGAAAAGCTTGGACTCAAGAGTATTGCTGTCCTTATGTCATTTTCTCTAACCCTCAAGACAGGGCAAAACCCCCTAACAACCAGGTAGTAATAACAGTTTTGCATCTTTTATTCTTGACTGATGGCTTCTAGGCTACATATAGCCTGAGGCACCCATGGGTATATCTAAAGCAGCAAGTCATCAGACAGATTAAGATATGGCTCTTAAGCACATCAGCCGAACTAAAATAACACTTTCACATGCTTTTGACTGTCTGCGAAAATGGGTTGCTTCTTTCCATGGAAGTGGGTTGCTTTATTTTGTATTAGCTGCTGGCCTCGTTTTTCTGAGACCCAATCACTTTCTTCTGGACCTTTTAAAATGACTTTGACTTACTCGATTGGCCTGCTTTTGCCCTGTCTTTCATATTATCTCAAACTCGGTTTAACGTCCTTGACTTGGTATGAACTGCCTGTAAGTGATAAAAATCTAAGCAGCAAATATCTGCCTGCCTGTTCCAAGAGATTCCATTCTGCTTGCTTAAAATACGCAGCTTGTGCACCCCTCTCGTCCCCTGAGAACTCTTCAGCTCAATTCCTCCTACTTCATGCTCCCTTCTGCCTTGAGGAAGTTGACATATCCTGCCCCAGTACTGATGTCATGTCTGGGCTGGGTTAGCAGTAGGGGAAGAAGATGTTATGCCACATGGCCTAGCTGCACTTTTGTTGAGGGGAAAAAATGCTGATGTGGAAAAAAAAGTGTGGGGAGAACAGGAGATAGAACATTTTTCATGAAACTGTAGTGAAATGCCTTATATGTTTCAGCAGCTGGGAAGCATCAGCTACCATTCTCACAGCCTAACACAAGAAGAATCAGTTTACATATCAAATGCATGATGAAAAGGGCAATCCTAACAACCTGTAGGAACCCGAACAGCAGCTTGGCGAAAACAAATCTTAACAAGAACAAAAAATGCATTTTAACAGACAGAGCATGAGCCAGTGTTTAATGCAAAATTCTGACTTCTGATGCTTGTTCAAATTTTCTTTTTGCCTTGGCAGCAGTGTTAGGACTTCACAGGGATTTCTTTAGGCTAACTAAACAGACACTGCAGAACTGCAAGGTTTTTAGTGTATATTAGAACTCATTTTAAGAATAACGACTCAAAATAGGAATTGCCAAGCTTTCAGGACACAAATGAGCTCGTTTTCCTCAGCGCTCTTTAGAACACTTAGGATTCTATGATGTGAGAATGCTTAGCAATTGCATGGAAAGCAGAGCATGTTGCAGGATCCCAGCAAGGTATGTAGCTCTGCTGGACTGTGCATGTAGCCAGCTCAACCAGAATTCTGACTGCACGACAGTTTTGTCATCTATTACAAGGCTGTAGCTTGCATCCCCTGCAAGGGGAATCACATAGACATTGATAAGGACATAAAGGCCAGAGGAGCAACACAAAGTTTTTAAAGATACTATGAATAAGCAGCTGCCTCCTGGAACTTTCATTATACAAATGCAAATACAGTGGGACAATCTACTGTACTTACTCTTCTTTTTAGTAAACTTAAGAGTGCTTTTCTCATATTCCTAAACACGATTTTTTGTATGCTTACTGTTTCAAAAGACTCATTTCTGACTGTCAATTAGAAAGCTATGTAATAATTCTTTGTTTCATTTTAAAACTGAATAAACGAGCACAATTATTTTCCTTCCCTGTTTCTAACATGCCTTAAATTCCTGATTGTTTAGTCTGTACTGTCTTAAAACCTTCAGTACATGCCTTTAATCTATTTTGGTTGCATGCACATGTTAACTGCAAGTGTCTTACACATTGTACAGAATGTGTGTGTTGACAAGCACACACCAAGAAGAAAGTGTGAGGTTTTTTCAGGCTGGCATTTGTAACTAGAAGTTGGTTTCATGGATTTGTGTTCCAAAGTTATAGCAAGCGTAGCCTTTGATTTCAACCATTAGTTTACATTGAGAAAACACATTATTAAATAAACAGTGATAACCACACAAAAGTAGAACAAGCTTCTACCTCCGTTTAAAACAACTCCAACTGCATATTATCCCTTCTTCTCACATTAAGCAACTTCTCTTATCACAAAACTTTCACAGTAGATAGCAGATTCAAAAATAAATACAAGAAGGAAACTATCTGAGTTGTGTTAAGAAGAGCCAAAGTAGAGTGAAATTTTATAGATGCATTTCAGCTTGCTTGAGTAAGCACCAAGAACTGCACCCAAGATTCTCCAGATTATTTTTCAGCTATAAATGACTGAGAGATATCTAAAGGCTAATATTTACAGTCATATTGTCTAAATTACATGGCAGTCAGTCAACTCAGGTCAGCTATATCAGCACTACCTATTATGCTTGCAGTATCCACTATGAAGTAGGAATATAGCAATTTTACTTCTACCTAATGATAACACTGTGAGCAGAATAAGGTTTCAAAGTCACTTTTTACCACTAGTAACAGGTACTACAGTTCAAAATGATGCTACAAAAACACCCAGATGTATGGGAGGGCTTGCACACAACAAACGCAGAGACATGATTTAAAAGTCTGTTATCAAAAAATGTTATTAACCCAGGAACTCCCCAGTGAGCTAAATCCAGTTGTTGTTAGTGGCAAATGCCATGTCTGGAATAGCAATTCCACCACATATAAAGTATGCTGATAAAATTGTGGTCTTTAACTACACTATCTTGTTCTGCAACTAATTTCCTGGCTGAGTAGAGAAAGGATGTGCCCAGTAACACCTACATCATCCCCTCCTGTTTCAGTGGTGATGTGTTTTAAGGTTCCACTTCTCAGTGACATGTGAAGCCAGGATCCTGATCACATATGGTTATTAAAAGTACACCATCAACTTCAAACTCCCAATCTGGAAAAACAAAGCAACTGTAACAAAGGGAAGTTATTTTCTATTTCTCTGCAGAACTGTCCTAGCTAACTGTAACCCTTACATACCCATTGTGCTTCAGAGTCTTACAGGCCACTGGAAAAGGATGTACAACTATTTAAATTGTCTAGTAGCCTTATTTAAATGATCACAATTAAGCACTGCAAACTGTTTTAAAAATTGCTGAGAAAAGAGATAATCTCAAAACACTGGCAAAATCAGTCTAACTGAAACAGCCCTGGTAGAACAAGTCTTGGAAAGTTTTTTGTTTTGTTTTTAATACAGCAATGTAACTACTGTAGTGTGCCTAACCTGCATTCCTGTAAGGCAATTATCTTTACCTTTATCTGAGATAGGCTGAATTCTGCAGTCCTACAACCATGAAACAGCAATAGATTAGGCCTCCCTGACCAACTGTTTTGCATAGTTACAAATTTTTTCTTAAAGTCAGCAGAGAAGTAGCACATGTAGCATGTTTACAAGTTGCTTTAAGAACAAGAATAATGAAAAACAATGAATCCTAGGACAAAAACTGACTTCCAGCAATATATTTTATACTTCTAACAGAAATACTTTATATATTTTTCATTTCCATTCTCAAACATTCAGATAATTAATACTGATTTACTTCTGAAACAATATTCTGCTCTTGTTAAGTAATATTTACTTAACATAAAAGTTTCTGTATGTTTAAAAAAATGCAATTAATATTATTATTTTTAAGGGTAGAGAGGCACACTAATCTGAATATCCCCTATATGCAATATTTTTCAAACAAAAACATAGAAAATAAAGTGTAGATTTTCTGAGACATCTGTACTTATCTCAGTTTTGTTGTACATCACAAGAGGTATGTATAAAGAAGCAATATGTTTCCTTTGGTTTGGAAATAACTCAGGATGAAGTAGCATTTGGGCTTTAGTCATTAGCACATGAATTGGAACTCTTGTTATGAAATTCATCATCAGGTTTACTCCACAGAACCCTGAGGTATTTCAAAGTAAAAACAAATTCCAGTGAAAGATACCTAGGACACTGACATCTGATTTTCTGACCAGGTAAGATCCAGGGAATAGTACAGCAGACTTTTTTTAGACTACAGCAGTCTGATTTTACTGATACATCTCAACCACGATGTAAAGCAATGACTACCAGGTAATTTTTCAATTATTCCATTAAGTTTGCAGGAAAATATGCTAATTCCAATACAGCCTGCCAAAGGCAGGGAAACAGATTAGCAAGAAATGAAACCAGTGTTGCCTGTTCTTCCAAGGACACAAAGCAGCAAAGTGACAACAGAGGAACTGCCTTATGAGCGTGGCAATTCAGACAAGTATCTTACAGAATAATGCAGACAGCTTTATTTAATACTCTGCTGGGATTCCAGCATTCTCAGTACTCCCTTCAACATCTTATTTGCTTTAGGTGAGTGACTACAGACCATTTTCATTTGAAGCCATTTCTATGAACAAACCAGACTTCTCAGAAGCAGCTTCCCATTATCCCTTTTATTTGTCAAATTATAAGTTGACTGTGGACACTCTCAAACTGTACATTTACAAGTGTAGACATCACATTTGATCAAGTGCTAAATCCTGATGAACTGGAAAAATATGCCAATTCAAGACACAGTGCTTAACTTTTTCTGTGAAGCTTGTCACACATTATATTGTTCTAACAAAGCTACATCAATAGCAATAGCTTTTTTTCATCCCAAACTCACAGCACATTTCTGTACCAGCTGGATATTATGTGTTTTTGACAACTTTTGATATTCCAGGGTTAGCAACAGAGCCCAAAGACAGCAGCAACAACCCTTAGGTTTGCTTTACTACCTGATATTTCCCAATTATTGCTGATCCATCCAGGTTTTGTCGTACCAATTTCACCTTGCCTGTGACAGTCTGCCAATAATGAATTGTCTGAAGTTACAGGCAGCAATGCAGCTGTGTTCCCATTGCATGTTGTTACACCACAAATACTACCTATAATCAATACAACCATCAGAACCAGATCTTGCAATAAACGGGCTTAAAGGCCTCAACACTGCTCTCTAAAATAATAATACCAATTCAGTCTTGACCAAGTAGTAAGATTGAAACCACATTCTCTGCTTTAAAGCAGAACCATTTCCAGTACAGATTAAAAAAAAAAAGTTTACAGCACAAAGGCTAAGATACAAAAAGGAAAACAATCACTAATGAAACCTCTTTTTATCTCAAAAGCTGGCCTTGAGTTCAAAGACTAAGCTGTTCCATTTGAATCCATTTTTGGATAGGAAAAGGGTAAATCCAAAATTGTAATCCTCAAGCTCTCTGTTTTTAGGCTAATACGAGAAACAACTGATGTCAGAAGCATGACAGCTTAATACTTTACTCATGCAGATGCCTAGAAGTAATTTGGTTTTCACTGGGTTCTGATTACTTTTAAGTCTACATTAAGATCTAAATTATTTCTTTCAGACCTTGCTTGGGACTTAACCTGTAGGTGTTCTCTTAACGTACCAAACTGGAGTTCTATACAAAATACAAGCAGTTGTTGTATTTTGGGGAGACTTTAAAATAATTTATAATTATTATTAATTCTGCAGCTGTATTATGTGCAGGTATTTTTTATGTTCAGTAAGTCAGTGATTAGGTCACCTAGGGGCAATCAGCACTAAAAATCTTCCTCCCAAACGAAACAATCTACAACAGCAGACTCTTTTATGACGATCATTCTTCTTTCTCCTGTCTGAGATTGAAGACAACACAGAAAGCACCTCTTCTCTTTTATTGTAACAGCGAAAGAATTTACTATGAGTTTCTGTAATCACCTGACATCGAGTAGCAAAAGGAATACTCATGCAAAAAGGGGCTTTGTTCTAGTGCCCAGTGAACTTCTGAAGAACAGAAATGTCTCTTGGTTCTGAAGATTTCTGAGACAGCCATGCAGCAACTACGTGCAATACCTGTGTTGCTGAATCCATACTGTTTAGTAGGAACAGGAAGACAAAAGGTTTCAGCTGTTGCATGAAGCTGTGTTTCCCCAGAATCTGATTCACAATACATCTCAGCTTGGCTGAGCTGAGCAAGCTGGGAAGCAGTGTTTCCTGGGCAAATACTGAAAATGCTTGGCCAGGACACTGCCCCCACTTCTATGGTTTGGTGACCAATTTTTAAGCAATCACCTTCACAAAAGGATTAAATTATTAATAAATGATTGATAACTTCCAGGAGTTGTGAGGAGGATCCCAGACAAGCTGTTTTAAGAGGTTCATTTCTGCCTAGAAGATCTCTTAGAATTTTGGTACTTCACTGTGTCACTTGCTGAAACAACTGGGCTTGTAAAAACTACATTATATTTTAACAAATACCTTCTTTCATCTCCCCTGATACAGCAGATCTTTTAAAATTAGCATTTAAAACTGCAGTTTTCAAAGACTGTTGGAGTGGCAGCCTGCAGGACTGATAAGCAAGCTTCTCTACAGCTTTAACTGCCCACATCATAAAAAAAAAAAATCAAAATCAAGCAGGTCAGACTCAAAATGGAACAAAAAATTTCTTCCCCCACCCACTATTTAAAACTCTACAAGGTGTGAGACACAGAAGTGAGGGGAAGGGAAAAAACAGCAGCAAATGCTCTAGATCTAGGCAAAAGAAAATTGCTTTGAGAGTCAGAAACTCTCCCCTGCTAACTTTGGTAGGAGGAATATGTCAGAAATGAGGGTGGAGATGGTAAAGGAAAAGGAACAATTGCAGGCACACAGGGAGCACTGGGGAGATTTCAAACCCAGAACCCGCCAGTGACAAGTTTGGGTATCTGAAGTTTCTGCAGATGCTTTGCTGCTCCCAGGAGTCAGATAGTATCATTTTACATCTTTAAGTGTAGATCAGAGCTAAATTCTCAGTCATGTTTGGCTTTTATTGACTTGGAAGAGTTTTCAAACAGAAAGAGTTTTCAGACCATTATCAAGCTTGTGTCTCCCGCTATAGGAAGATCTGGCAATGGACAAAAAGTTAAAAATCAACTCTACCTGAAGTATCTGTCTTCAGCTATCAGTGTCTTTGTTTTGCTAATCACAGCCCCCTGACTTAAGTTTTCTTCATATCATTGGTGCATAGTTTTTATATGTAGTAGATTAGCAAAGTCTGAGATTTTGGGAATAAAACAGAACCTGCCAGATGTGACAAGCTACTTTAAAATCCCATTTGAGCGAGGAAAAAGTCTCTCACTGGGACAGGGAAGTGAGTACGGTTTGGCAAGAAGATAGGAAGACAGGAGATTTCATTTCAATGAATCCCTTGATTTTTGGGTTACATTCATGTCTGTCAACAATTAATTAGTGCCAACACACACCTATGCCAGATTGATGATGAAAAACATCTTGCAAGAATAAAACCAAATGTTTTCAGCAAAGATTGTTTTTTGCTTAAAATATTAACCTACCCCTCTTATTTTTCAAATACAAATTTTAATGTCTCATTACACTACTGCAGTCAACAACTACTGGCATAAAAGCCAGCTGTGAGATAGTTACAGAAGACAAATTTTAATTGTAGCTGTAAGCCACAGCATCTCTACAATATCACAGAGCAAAGTGTGCTGCCTCTTACACTGATTTCTGGAAGAAAACCATGAAAGCATCTGCTTAAGAACAGGCCTGGTAGACACTACTCAGCTAAGAGTGTATGAGTTTGGCAGGCAGATGAAAGAAATATTCACTGATCACATGTAGGGAGAAGTGCTACTAGTGCCATCATTTTATGGCAATTGCAGACTTCAGTTACGTTTAACCGAATCATTTCTCCATGCCAAAAACATAGTAAGAAAATAGCATAAACATTTGAATTTTCAGAGACAGGATGTGCAATGCCAGCTTCACATTTTTTCTTGTTCAACTAAAAGATGTTTGCCTTCCTTTGAAACCAGAAGTGTTTAGTACAGTGCTTTGGCTACACCATTTCCACAAATTGATCTAAATCCATTTAAAATACCTTCTATTAAGTGCTTTTATGGAAAACAGAGGGTAGCTAAAACACCAGGAAGGCATCTTTCCTTCCCTACCCATGAACAATAAAAGCTACTAGATTGAAGGCAAACTTGAAGTCATCTTCACCATTTCACATTTCTCCTTCTAGCTTGTCTAGCTTTTCCTTACCCAAATCCTTAGAGCTCTATCCCATTATAAAACTTGCATGCAACAGACACACACAAGTCTGTAACAAAGAACCTTTTTAAACTGGAAGTAAAAATAATGCATTTTACTTCCTTACAGTCAAAGCATAGATGCTTCTTTTAAAAGTCTGGTATAACTCTGTAAGACCAGCTTATGACTAAGTCCAATATACCTGTACTTCAAAGCAATTTTTGTAGTGCGCACCTGCAGAAAATTAATATTTTGTACATTTATGATATGGGTGAACCTACTAACCTGCCAAGGCCGATCCCAGTCAAGAGGAATAGGAAATGCTCCAAACCAAGCTCCAAGTATACTGCATATGGAAGTAATCTGTAGACTGCTTTCCCAGATGGACATAGCTCTGTAAAAAGTGTGTTACAAGTTTTCAGCAACAGCAGAAGTCACCACAGCAGAAAGTTAGATCAGATTTCTCCCAAAACTTTTAGGGCAGATATAGAAAAAACCAGATATTTGAAAAACAGCATGCAGGTTTCTCCTAAAACATACAAACTGTAAGTAAAATTGAAGTTGTATATTTTAGCTATAATTACAATCTTTTTATACCACATTTCCAGGATTTTTTTTTTCTTGAGTTGTTTGCTGCAAAAACGAACTTATTTTACCTGGAATTACTCCTGTTGAGCTTGGAACACTGTTAGACTGCACAAATACATCTATCTTGATTACTGTGTGCATTGCATACAGAGGCAGACGTGAAAGGGTACCGTGGGATTGGACAGAAAAGCACAAGCACAATTGTGTAGGCCAGTGGGCCTGCTGACCAGGACTCTGAAAGGACCTGCTGGTAACAGCCCCTAGGGCTGTGCTATCCTTCATGGTAGGGTGATCCAAAGTTCCTCCCCAAGATACCCGGAGGCCTTATACACATTTATTTTAATTCCATTCCCCCAGTTGGCCTTTTTGTTCTTATATGGAATTTCTCTGGAATGTTCTCCCCAGTTCAATGCCCCATTGACCTCTTCTCCTTGGTCCCTCCTCCTGCACCTCCTCATTGGTTCCCCAACCCATCCTTCAGCATTGTACTGCCCCAGCCCTCTCCCTATTGTTGTAAATCCCACCCCCTTCAGTACTTAAGGGCCAGATTCCCTCTATTTGTGGTCTTTGTCACTGGATCCTCCAGGCTATGGAATAAATGGGACCCTTGGAACCTACACAGAGCCCCCTGTGTGCTCCTTGCTGCTGGTGTGATTGCTTCTCCCCACATGGTTCTGCTGCCCCAGGCTGTGTGTGCTGGGCACTGTGAGTGTGAGCTCCCTGCATCTTCCTGCTGCCCCAGGCTGTGTGT
>JAHLSL010000010.1:17092550-17139978 GCA_025920805.1 Petroica traversi
GGCCCGGGCTGCTCAGGGCCGGCCGCCGGTGGCGGCTCCCGGCAGGGCCCTGTGTGAGCTGTCGCTCTCCGCCTGTGGAGCAGGTTAATGCACATAGTCTAAATCGTTCTGCCCTGCATCAGCAATAGGCTGAGCAGCAGGACCGGGGAAGGGATTGTCCCCCTTTACTCGGCACCGGTGAGGTCCATCTCGAGTGCAGTCTGGGCCCCTCACTACAAAAGAGACGCTGAGGGGGTGGAGCAGGTCCGTAGGAGGGCAGCAGGGCTGGTGAAGGGTCTGGAGCACAAGGTGTGATGAGGAGCGGCCGAGGGAGCTGGGGGTGTTTGTCCTGGAGAAAAGGAGGCTCGGGGATGGCCTTATCACTCTGTACAACTCCCTGAAAGGAGGCTGTGGCCAGATGGGGAGCAGCCTCTTCTCCCAGGCAACAGCAGCAGGACAAGAGGACATAGTCTTAAACAGCATCGGGGAGGTTTGGATTGGACATTGGGAAGAATTTCTTCACAGAAGGGGAGATTAGACATTGGAATGGGCTGCCCAGGGAGTTGGTGGAGTCACCATCCCCGAAGGTGTGTAAACTCTGGATGTGGCACTCAGTGCCATGGTCTGGTTACAGGGTGGTGATCGGTCACAAGCTGGACTCGGTGATCTCAGAGATCTCCTTCAACCTCATTGATTTGTGCTTCTGAATTCTTCTTCTTTGAAATGTTTCCTTATGTAGGTGAGAAGAAGCTTGGAACGGTGATCACTCCTGATACATGGAAAGATGGTGCAAGAAACACTACAGGTAACCTCGGCAAGGTTTAACAATTTGATTTTGAGGTGTTGGAAAGCCAGTTGGGCACTTGAGCTATGTTACCATCTCAAGACCAAAACTTTAGATTACTAATCAGGTTAAATATTAACTTGTGTACTTTCTCTCTCTTGGTGATATAATGCACTGGGAATTTATTTGTCCAGGACTTCTCTGTATTGAACTCGTTTGTTTTGGTTTTTGGGTTGTTTTTTTCCTGTATGTATGGGAGAACAATATATAGAGTATTTAAACAGAGTAGAAGGTGTTCTGTTACCCTGTCCCCTAATGCTAAATGTTTTATCTCTCTTTGTGACTTTATTTGCATATATGTAAGAGTTGCAAACTAAGCTTTTTAAAGTATGCTTGGAACAGGGAAATTTATTCAGTTATGCATTTATTCTTTTTGTAGAAAGTGGTGGTCGCAAGTTAAATGAAAACAAGGCATTGACCTCAAAGAAGGCAAGGTTAGTATTTAACACTGATTTTGGCTAATAACATCACTCAGCAGACTAACTGAGGCCTGTTTCCTGCATACCTGGGCAACTACTCCAAACTTGTCCAAAATACACATAATAAATTTTAATTGTGGGGATTATGATGTTTGATTAGTCAGTAAAAATACACCCATACATACTTCATGGGTGCTTTCTGCTCAGTCACAGAATTTGGGCAAGTACTGCAGTTCTCAGTGGAATTGCTAGGGTTTGATGCTTTTGTAGGAGAGATGCCGGGAATACTTATTTTCTGTGTTAATATTGCCAGGATAATCTCTTGAGCATTTCCTTCATGTCTGTAGGACTTTCGGTTTGCAAGGGGGCACGATGCTGCTGGAAGGTGTTTAAGTTCAAAGTCATTTTAATAAAAACAAACATTTTTAGTTCTGCTTTTGTGAGGTTGCTATCTGTGATGGGAGAAATGTCTCTTAATGGGGAAAGTGGGAGCTTTTCTACATACTTTGTGCAGCCTGTTAGAAATAATTCTTGTATGTCCGTTTTTCTAAATTACAATTTTTGCTGGAGTTTCTGACTGCATCCTCTGGCTTAGACTTTTTAGGATGAGGCAGAAAAAATACTTCTTTTCTGGGTGTATAAATAAAGTACTTTTCCTTTTTTCCAGGTTTGATCCTTACGGAAAGAACAAATTTGCAATATGTCGGATTTGTAAGAGCTCTGTCCATCAGCCAGGGTCCCACTATTGCCAAGGATGTGCCTATAAAAAAGGTGAGCTTCACTGAGTGCCAAAATACCCCATTTGGCTTGAAACCAGAAAGGAAGTACAACATTTGGATTTGTAACTAGGAAGAGAAGGTTAAGATGAGATTTAATTGCTGTCTTCAGCTTCAGGAAGGCACTGAGAGCATGGACAGAGTCTTCTGAGGTACACAGTAATAGAATAAGAAATAGTGTACACAGGTTAGAATGTGGGAAATTCTAATTACATACAAGGAAAGCAATTTTTTGATGTGGGAGTGATCAAATATTCTAATAACAGGTACCATCAGACGTTGTGGAATCTTTACAGGAGGTATTCAGAGCATGACTTGAACAATCCTGAGCCAGCCGTATCCAAGGCTGTTTTGAGTGGGGCAGGACTAGAGACTAAAGGAGATTCTCTTAAATCTTTCTCATTCTGTAATTCTGCATCTTTTAGAATGTTACTGTTACATGAAGCAGTAGATTTGGAAAAAAAAACCTCTAAACTAAATATTGGCAACCGCATAGAAAACTGTCATCCAACAAGTTTGATTTTCCTTGATTTAAAAAACCCCAAGTCTTGTAAAACTCAGTTGCTTGTTGCCGTCCCTTTTCTGCTCCCTTCTCTCCTCTCCCGTTTTTATAATAGCTAAGTCTAAAATTCCATTGTGAAGTCATTTACATGGAAGTCTTATGCACATGAGGTGAATTTTAGATGTAGAGCTACAGCTAGCCAGTCATAAGCTTTGTTTATGGGGTTAGTTGTTCAATAAATATGTGCTGTGTTACTGAGTTGGTGGTTTAGCAGCCTGGTGTAGGAGTGTTGCCTGCTAGGTGCTCACCAGATGGATGCCTGAATCCTAAATGTAGAACCTTGTTTTTTTCCTTAAACTTACGGCTAGTTTGGATGGGCTTCAGGATTTGATCTTTGTCACCTTGTGTATCCTTCCAGGTTGATCCTGTGTTCTTCATAAAATGAAGAACCTTCTAAGTGCTTTAGGTTCTAGCTCTGACCATCAAAGATGTTATTGGGGTCTATTTTTTGGAGCAAATGCAATCGTACAGCTCAGTGCTTCAGCTGTTGCATATCTCTGAAATTGAGAGGCAATCTCAAGTTAATTACTCCTCAGCTTAGACTTGAAGTCAATATTTAGTGGGCTGAATTTTGGTCTCCAGGGTAAATCATGTGGCATGTTCCCTGCTGTTCTCTTCCCTAATGGACTCCCAGATATGTGTCCAATTATGATGTCAGTACATGAAAGCACACAATTTGGAGAGAGCAGGAGTCACTTGACATTTTTTGTCTGCTGGTGAATGTTTGTGTAAATTGAGATGTGGTCCTACCAGATGAAAGACTTAGCACCTTTCTGCTCTGGAAGGAGAGGGAAAGATTGAGACAATACACCCCTCTGCCAAACTTGTGTACATTTTGGTGCTCTAGTCTTTTGACTTGACACTTTTAGAGTTTAGGACAAAATCCTTTGGGACATCAGTGTTCACTCCAACTCTCAAATACTCTTAGTGTTCACTGTTTTTCACTGCTGCTCTATAAATACCTTAATTCTATTGAAAATATATTCTAAACCTTCTCAGTTGTCTGAAGCCCCCGCTGTCAGTGCCCCATTTAGCAGTCAGTTTGTTGGTGACTGTATTTTCTTAGCCCTGCTACTTTCTGTCCATCTCAGGCCTCCTTTGGCTAAAGGACATGAAACCATTAACAATACACCATTTTTACCTGTTTAACAGATGTGAGCCTTTCCTGGCTCTCTTCAGGCATTCCAGCAAATTACAGAGGCTTTCAGCAGTATTGTGAATCATACTGCTCTCTAAATAGAGGTTAGTTTCTGAACTGTGAGGATTACACACACACACTGCACATATCAGTTTGCATTAGGAGTTACAATATTACTTCTAAGTTTATAGTATCTGTTGAGAATATGCACAGATAGATTGCCAATGAGAGCTCAGTTGAACAGTTTTTTGAAAAAGATCCTTACAAGAACATAGCAACTGTGTTTTTGAGAAAAGGCTTTAATGATTTTAAAATAATTTACACACCTTTTCTGTGCTTATAGGCATCTGCTCCATGTGTGGCAAGAAGGTCTTGGATACGAAGAACTACAAGCAAACGTCTGTTTAAATGTATTGACTAGTCTTTTTATGAACTTTAACTTCTCTGTCTTTGTACAGTCACTTTTCTCTGAAATCACTTGTGAATATTACTTTCGGGAAGATAGTGTATTTACTTGGAATGAGAGGTAAAGACAGCCTTTTGATTTATTTGCCTAAAATGTACATAACATTTGATTATTGTTGTTTTAGCACTGATACTAACTGGTATTTAAAGGTAATGGTTTACACCAACTGATACAGTTCAAAGGGAAGGAGAAGATCTGAGTGGATAGGTTGAAACTATGTTACCATCAGAACACTGATCTTTAAGATGGATACTTTTTTTTTTTTGCCTGTCACAAGTCTTCTGCTTATCTCATGGTAATGTTTTGCAGATGTATAAAGTATGAGCTTGCATTACCTCATTAAAGCATCTTCATTTAGTTGTATGCCTGTTAGTATTTATAATTATTCTCATCTCAAACTATTATGACCTTGCTCTTCAGATTTTAATGCAGTTGTTCTATTGTATTTTGTTTCTGCCTTCGGTATGATTGGTTAAATCACAAATTGTTGAGCTACTGAAATCTGGTGTGTTGCCCTGCCAGTTCTTTCTTTGGCATTGTTGTGGTTTAGTCCCAGCCAGCAGCCAAGCCCCATGGAGCTGCTCACTCACTCCCCCACCATCAGGACTGGGGAGAGAACTGGAAGGACAAAAGCTTGAAAACTCATGGGATAAAGACAGATTAGTGGGGAAAGCAAAACACTGCTTCCCATAGACAGGCAGGTGTTCAACCATCTCCAGGAGAGCAGGGCTCCTTCACCTCTTATGGTTTCTTGGGAAGACAAACTCCTCACTCAGAATGTCCTCCCTTTTTCCTTCTTCCCCCCATTTTGTACATGGAATGTGGTGTCATATGGTTTGGAATATCCCTTTGGTCAGCTGGGGTCACCCATCCTGGCTGTCTCCTCCCAGCTCTGAGTTCCTTGCCTGTGTGGGAGTACAAAAGGCAGAAAAGGCTTTGGCTGTGGGTGAGCCCTGCTCAGCACTAGCCAACAGATCTCTGTGTTATCGACTCTGTGTTCAGCACAAATCCAGAACACAGCCCCAACAAGCCACTGAAGAAAACTAACCACCACATCCATAACCAGCCCAGGCATTAGGACTGATCAGCTGTTCCCTGTAGCCTCCAAGGAGACTACATAATGGTATCAAGTGGCCCAAGACAACAAAAAAATGAGCATCAATTTCTAAATATCTCAGTCTCATAGTTTTCTAAGTTAGTCTGGCTTTTAAATACTTAATTTTGGCTCTTTAATTCAATTACATAATTGCTTCTATATGTGTCAAATTTGAAAGATAAAGCAGGCTGCCTGCTTTTCTGGTCTGGTTTGATACAAGACTTTAAGTGAGTCTCTGAACAAGAGAGGCTGACTGTGACCCTGTAATTCTTGTGTCCTTTTCTTAGTTTCTACATATTAAAGCAATTTTTGTTGTGAAGAATAATAATTACATTTGCTGTATTTTAAGAAAAAAGAATTATCCATTCTTAATTAATGGCGAAGTTTTAATTAGACCTATTTAAGTTTTTTCTCTTCCCTGCAACCTCCTCTTGGCAGTTTCATGCTTTTGCAACTGTTTTTCAACTCTAACAGAAAAACTATCAATGGTAGTTTCCTTATGAAAAAATACTCTGTTTTAGGTTTCCTTTTGTTCTCATATTATTACTGAGGAAACTGCATGACTCAAACTGGAAATTGGAAATTGCTGTTCTTTCTGTGAGGCAAAATGAAGAACATTGGGCATATAGTTATCCTCTTGCTGTTGCTTTCTGCCATGCTGTAGCTGTGCTGCAAGGAGCCCTTTAAAGAGGATTGTCTGACATTTCCTGTCATCCTTAACTATCCATTGTTGAGCATTTATCCCCAATGTCTCTCGTTCAAATGTGTCAGCTTCCTGCACTTGCTAAAGAGGTAACTATTTTTGGCATTTTGTAATTACTGAGCAGCTTTGTCAGGATAGAGGAATGAGCTGGGCCTCCCAAAAGAAGAGAGGAATGCTGCTGCTTTTTATTGTGAAAGCTTCTACTGTAACAATTGTGTGGAGCTACATGGATTAGCTGGCTGGCAATAGCTTGGTTCCAAACACATCAAGAAATTCCCATATTACTGTATATCTCTGTGACACATCCTTTACATGGGTGAAAATAAAATCTCTCTAATTGGCTTCAAGTTTTGCAGCAAATCTTGTCAGCAGAGTGTGTGACAACTTCAGGTGGCAGAATCTCCAATAATCCCTGAACTCTTCTCCCTTTATGGGTATGTGCTATAAGATTGATTGATTTTTGCTAGTCTGTGAATAAAACTTGTCTTCATAAAACTGGCCAGTGTCTCAGTTTCAAAAGCATGACATCATAATGAATTGTTACGAATTGAGTGTTTATTGCACTCTATAAATATTGGCACTGAATGAACTCTTACCTCCTTTAGTAACTGTTTGAAGAACAACAGGAATTTGATCCTTGGTTCATAATTATTTTGTGAATTGAGCTTTTTTACATTTGTGTTCTATCACTGGACAGCTGCTTTTGCATGTTTGAATTTATTTTTGTTGTAAAAGAAGGACATTTTTTGTTTGGTTTTTTTTTTAATGGTGTATACAAACTTGTTTTTCTAGTGATTTTTACTTGCTCAGGATCTTTCATCTGTAGCTCTCAAAGCTCCTCAGCTCATGAAAGTATCAGTTCAGAGATCTGTAAAATTTGCTGATTTAACAGTCAACTTTCAGAAGAGCTCATTTTTCAAGCATTATTTTGAAGTCTCACTGCTTTTAATTTAGATCTCAAGCCATCCATCTCGTGAACCTCAGAAATGTACTACAGTTCAATGCAGCCTTGGTAGAGGAGCACTTAAGGGTAGCTATTAAACTTATATACACCCTCAGTGTAATTGAATTGTCATATAAAACCATCTTGTTGATGCTAAAAATGTTTTGTAAGACATTATGCAGTAAAAAACAAAATTTGTCGTGGAAAATTGCCAATTTTGTTTAATGTACTGAGAAGAACATAGTAATATTCCCAGATGATCAGCCTGTCCTCTAAATCACAGGTTACATAAGAGATTTGTGCTGCCAAATTTAGTAGGATTACAATTTTCCTCGGTACAGCTGAATTCTTACACTGTCCTTGCTGTTCCTTTGTGCGTTCATTGGCCAGAGCTATTACTGAGCTAAGTGTAAGCAACATTTTGTTGCAAAGTATTAAGAGAACAGATTAGCCACATAATGTCACTGTGACTGGAGAAGCCAATCAGATGAAAATTAAACAGGAACTGTTAAAGGGTCCTTGTTGTGTCAGGGTATTCTCCCGTTCTTCCCCATGTTGTTTTGTTTTTTTAACCCTACTCTTCTGGGTGCAGAAGCTGGAAAAAGGACAATGCAAGAATGATCGTCTGGCAATACTGTTCCAAAGACTATCTTAATTGATTTCTTTTAGAAATATGGTAGTGTTTTTTTCCTTCTTTGGTTCATTCCTTCATTAGCAAAGTAATAACCATAAAGACTTTGTTTTCTATAGTAGGATGTTTACATTCCGTTTTTCTTGAAAATGGCTCGGACATGCACCAAAATCTCTTTTTTTTTTTTTTTTTTTTTCTTTTCCAAAATAAGGAATGTACAGGTTTCAAATGGTAAGTCATTGTATGCACTTATTCTGGCATCACTCCTATCAGCCCATCTCTCTGCAATGCCTCAGATTGTACAAATCTTCCAGTTCTGCTCCACCCGGTGACCCTTAGGCCACGACTCTGCCAATCTTCCCACAGTTCTGGGCAAGAATGGCTGGTGCCTTTGTATTGTCAGTGGTCATGAGAGAGATGTGCAAAAATTGAAAGACAGCTGTTCAAAGTAGTGCAATGAACCAGTTGCTTTATTTTCCTAATACAAACCTGTAAGTTTCCTAGATACACAAGGTTCCCCAGCATGAGAGATTCATTATTCATTGAAAAATGCTAGCCAAGAGTGCAAGGTCTTTACATCTAGAATGGCAAAATTTATTTTATGTTAGGACCTCTATCCAAGGGGGCTTTTTGGCATGTTGCTCCCCAGGCTCTGAACCACCAGTTGCTTAACAGAACTGTTCTATTCAGTGAGCACTCATTCAGTTTGGGATCATGAAGATAACTCCTTTGGTTAAGAGTTCTTACTAGATCACTGGTTTAAAAAATAAATGTGGCCTGGTGCAAAAGGGAGTAGTGGTGACAGGAAAACTCACCCTGAGTATCATGAGAGAATGAACACATTGCTGCATCACAGGTTTGCTATTAAGCAAAGGTATTTTTCTCTCCCAATCAGCATGGTTGGACAATATGAGAAAGTCTCATGGCAGCCCTTACAAATAACAGAGCCAAGAGTTTCTTTCCCCACTTCTTTCACAGTGGGGATTATAGCTGTGCCTCATACGAAGACCAATTGGTTTTGAACTACTTGTTTTCCTCCAAGATGTGTGCTTTTATGGAAGGAGTTGTCATCTGAAATTCATCAGGAACTGTGTTTTTGTCAAATTCTATGGGAGGGGTCAGAGTTCACTTTACAGAGCTTGTGTTCATCATGTGTGGCTAATGCAGAAAAAGCAAGTGCTCTGTTGTCAGGGAGTGTCTACTCCTTGCACTTAAGGGCAACAGGAAAAGCTGTTTTGAAGGAACCTGGAAGAATTTGAAATCTTGCCAAGAAACTGAAGAAAGAGAGAGATACTCCAGGTGAGTATTTCTTATAAAAGGTTACTTTGTTACACGTTTCAGGAAGACACAATTGACACTTGATTTTTTGCCTTGATGCCATTCATGTGTGATAAATAGCAAGTAGATTTTTCAGGCACTGGTGATGCAATAACCAAATAACTACCTAATTAGGCAGACATTTTCAGACTGGCTTTCTGGTAGAAAACTTCTCAGAATTACTCCTTCCTTTCTATCTCTCTTTGCACTAGAAGATGCAAACTGAACTTAGCAGTGTTAGTGACTCATTTGGCATAAGCACTTCCAGCAAATGCACTTGCTATGTGCTCATCTGCCAAATGCCATTGGGAAAACAAATGTTGAGGAGGGTTTGTTTTCTGTGTCATGATGGAGCTGATGATTAAATATCAGTGTTAACTATTTCAGGTCACACGCAAGCACACAGAACTCCCATTTGCCATTTTCTACTGGCTAATGGGTCTCATCACATGCAGCTTAAATATATCATAACCAGCCCAGTCTCCAGGAAATCATTACTGGCTGGTGATTTTTGGTTGCTCCTTTTGCTGCCATAGAAGGTAAAGTTTTTAAGTTGATACAATTCCCAGATTGTGTCATGGATAGTTACTGTTCTGATATGTTTATTACTGTTCAGTAACACAGCAGTGCAAATAAGACTATATGTGACAAAAGGCACGGCTCTCAGGGAGTTGGCTTCTGGTCATCTTTTATTGATTAAAATATTTAAATGCTAATTGGAGTAAGCAAAGACTTTATTCTTACATCTTAAATTGTCTGTCTTTCTATGGGAGGCTTTTGAAAAAGTGATGACATTTCAGTGATGAATTGCTTTCATTTTATGGCTTTTGAAAGCATGGTTTCCTAAAGGATGGGAAGTAAAAAGAAGCAATATAATGGAACAGTTATTCTACTGATTTTCAGATTGGTTTGGTTTGATTTGTTTGTTATTAGAGTTCCAAAGAAATCTTTGAAAGATCAGGCATGTTTTGTTTATGCAGTGGTGTCAGCCTGAATTTGAAGTGAGCCTGAAGCTGTGATGGAGTTGCTGTACCTTAAAGTAGATCTTTGTTTGGATAATGAACTATTAGGGTAACTGCTGCCCTTATCATCAGAATATGTGAAATATAAATTCAGAGACTCGCCAAACTGGCACATTTCCCAGCCTTGCTTAGATGTAGTGGACAGGTAAGGAGATCGGTATGGATTTACATAAACTTGGTAGGGCTGCAGAGGAAAGGAAGAAGGAGGCATCATCTACTCAGTCCATGAGACATCCTGCAGTGCTGTTGTGGAGGCACTGGGCAGAGAAGCTCCTGCTGGTAGCTGAGGAAAAAAGTGTCTGCTAGTGAGGGCAGCAGAATTCAGGTTCTAGGAGTCAAAGTATTCAAATTTTATTTCTGTGGCAAATTCTAAAACATTAAAAATAGTGAACTGTGTGAGTGAATCTTTCAAGATTCTAGGAAAACTTTGTAAAAAGCAGCAAATCAAATTTATTTATATCTTAACCCCTCCCCCCTTTGTTTTTTTTATAATCCAGATTTCCTGGGTTATTGGTGAATTTTGTTACTGGTGAACTTGGAGTAAGTGCAGCACTGATAGTTTCACTGAATTAAAAAGAGACACCCAGGTATTACAACACATGATTTAAAAAAAAAAACCAAACTGTTTTTAAAGGCTGCCATATTAATTATAAAATAGAAAATTTTTATAATTATTTATCTCAGCTAAATTAAATGATCATGCAAATATCAAGGTTATAAACCAGCTTGCAATCTTCATGCATTTTTTATTCCAATAAATATTTCAGAACATTGTGTTGTGTTTTGGTTTGTTTTTTTTTTTTTCAGAAACAGCTGGGGGCCAGGGACATTTTTTAAAGTTTATGGTTATTTAAGCAAATAATTAAAAGTTTCTAATTCTTTCCAGTATGAGACTATATATGGCAAGGTCATTAATATTCTTTAGAGGTGAATATGTAGGTTAGCCAGGTTTTGACTAGTGTGCTTGTCACATGCTAGCTGTGAAATGCAGTTCCATAAACACTGCTCAGCCATACAGTGCCATATGCTCTGGCTTTATTCCTGCCTTTATATTTGTAATGAAGAACTGAGGGAGAAAATGGTAGGACTAGGAACAGTAAAAGTGTGTGGGACACAAGCACACACTTCTGTAACTGAGCGTTTGGTAAGCATTCATTTTCCCCTACAATCCCACACCAGGTGAATAAATAAGCACAATTCAGCTGATTTGTCCAAGGCTGATGAGGAAGCTGGTGTCAGATTGGGTTAGAACTCACTAAAAAGAGCTGTGGCATATGTGGAGTGCTGTGAGATGGCTTGTCTGTGTGTGCCCTTTCTGTGTGCAATACTTTTGGTACCATGCTAAGACAGGAGTTTGACACAAGAAATACTTTAATGAAGTTTGAAAAACAAATACGGCAGAGTTTTCATATGGGATAGAAGCTGGTTTTTTGTATTTTCTTGTTGGTTCTGTATTCCCTTCAAAAAGTGGGAAACTGCTTCTGAGCTGGAATTTCTAGCTAGTGGTTAATAAATTGCCTTCATTGGAGGAATGAGGCAGCCTGTTGACTAATGACTGAACATTTTTGATACACCAAAACAGGCTGAAAGTACAGTACTGATATACATGGCATGGTACTTCATTGCATGATACAGTATATCATTCAACCCTTCTCCAGGTTGTCTTAAAAGATTGCTTTAGGGTAAGGAAAAGGATTAAAAATGGTTTTTGAGGGATAAAAGAGTACAAGTTTGTCCTCTTTGAGTTCTGCAGAAGGCCCCATAACATTTCTACATATTAGAGAGTCCTAATTTCAGGATATAGAAGCATTTGTGTGGAGGAAAGGGGCAGTTCTGGAAGAAAATGGCTCTCCACAACGACATATCCATATTTCATTGTAGTCCACTTAGCCAAATTCCAGCTAGTGACTTTTAGCTATGGGCACATAATTGCCTTGCTGTTTTTCTGGTGGGCCATGAATTCCAAAGGGCAGCTTAACAGGCAGCTGTTTCTGAAGCCTTGTGGCATGTTTATCTAACCATGCCAGCTGGGAATTTTAGCTTGCACCCTAATTCTGCCAGCCAGAAAGAATAGAGGACAGTGGAGAAGCAGATTACACTCATCTTGTACTTTCTGGCTGTTCATAGGCAGAATGCTGTCTGGGGAGACCCTTTTTAATCAAGGCATCTATTAGAAAGTAACCCATAGAACCCTTTGAAGGGTGGCTGGATCCACAAGAGCAGGGCTTAGGGGTCGAGTCCTCAAGGATGTTTGATCATCCAGTTCTCCTTGACATCTGGGTAATGCCTGTATGTCTTTGGGAGTATGGAGTTAAGTTTTCCTTCTGTAGGTGTTGTCAGTATGGGGGATGAGTTGGTTTGGTTTTGATTTCTTGTGTAGGAATGAGTGGGTGGTTTTAGGTTCTGCCTAGTAAAATGTTACAGTGACATTATGCTGTGAACAGTGAGAGAGCACCTCATCTGTTTTTTGTTGGGTAGACATGAATTATTTTATTCTCTAGCAAGAATTTTAGGAGACTGCAAGGTGCTAGCAGAAGCCGAGAACAAAGCTGTGAAATAGCTGTTTCTCTGATACAGTCTCTCCAAACATAACACAAACACCACATATGGCAGCTCTAGTGTCTGGCAATTGTTTTTACTGTTGGTGCTGTCAAAGTGTTGGAGTCTGTTTGCATTTAATTCTTGATCAGCACGAGAAAATTCTTCTTTGGATTTTGAATCTTCTTGCAAGACTGCAAAATAATCATAGAACAATTAGGGGTGGAAAAAACCTCAAGGTCTTCAAGTCCGAGCTTTGACCAAATACCACCATGCCCACTAAACCATATGGCAAAGCACTGGGTCTGCTTGTTTTTTGAACACTTCCAGGGAATGTGACTCCACAACTTCAACTTCCCTGGGCAGGCTGTTCCAATATTTAAAAATGCTTTCAGTGAAGACTTTTTTCCTAATATCCAACCTGAACCTCCCTTGGTGCAATTCCAGGCCATCTTCCCATAATGATGCTGGTGACTGTCCTGCTGTTTGTCAGCACTAATACAGTGCTTATGCATCCATAAAGTGATTTGTTAAATCTTCAATCTGAGTTTAATATTCTAGAATATTATGCTGGACAAAGCTTCACAGCAGTATCATTCTTAACTTTTGAGAACAGCTCTGAAATGCCCTTTTGTGCAGATAGGCAGTGGTGCCCATCTCAAGGCTGAATATCCCATTGCTCATGCCTAAAATGAAGCACTGGAGCACTTCTGCCTTCTCTGTGGAGCAAGCTGCAAATGACTTCACCAAGGTCATGGAATCTTGGTCCAAAATCAGCTTTGGCAGCTTGTACTTGTGAAGTAGCATGGAGATGGTCCTGCTGTGCTCCAGGCACACGCCATCAGATTTGAACACTGAGTAATGAAGTGAGCTGTTGTGCTAAAAGCATTTGTGAAATGCTTTGAAAAGCCAGTAAGTTTAGTACTAATGAGGAGTACTGGGCTGGGAATATAAATGATTGTCCACCACCATAGCTACTTTGACAAAAAGGCATTTGGACCTATTCATAGTATCCTATGTACTGGTTACTATTGCTATATTCTTTGTAGAATTATCTTTCAAAATATTTTTGTTTGCAAAATACTCAGCTGCTGTTGCAGTTTAGATTATGTGACTGTTGTGGCAGTTCTGGGGTGCATTCAAAGACAGCATTGGGGACTCCCAGTTCCACTTGTATAAGCCAGTGAAATACCTACCTCATTTTCTGCAGCTCAGCTATGGTTGAACCCATTTGCTCCTTCCCTCTGGCCAAGTCTATGAGGCCAGAGTTAAACCAGCACCCACTTAATTTAATACATATTTTAAACACTAATAAAGTTTAGAATCTTCTAAGGTCAACATACTAAAACCCTTCTTTTTTCTGTAAGATATCTGTCAGCCACAACAAAGACCTCTTATTTTATCAGTGTAATCTATTTCCAATGCATTATCAGCCTTGCTGTCCCAGTCATAAAGCAATCTCCAGTATCACAGTCTGTTCATTGCAGTTACAGTAGGAATACAGTAGGGTGTTATTTTTGGCTTTGGGGTATATGGACCATTTTTTCAAGTGTAGGGATGATGTTCATTATGTGAGAACATCAGCCCCTTCAACAGAAAGGAGAGCTCCTCTATTGTGAGAAATCTTTTTTCTGCCCAGAAAGAGGCACCAGTCTGGAAGTTACAGGTGCCCTTGATTTGTTTGCTAAAGTAATCTGGCAAATCTAGCAGATGCCCAGCAGGGCCAGCAGCAGCTGCCAGCAAAATATGTACATATGGTGGTTATATCTTAACTAAGCAGACCATACAACCTACCCTTCATACAGGCCTCAGCTTCCTGCCAAGTCCCTGCCCACTGAGAAGTCTGGGCAATAGGAAAATATTTGCAGCATGCCCTTGAAGCTATTTCAGTTCAGGGTGAGGTGCCAACTCTTCAATTAAGTGCCTCTCACACAGAACACCCTTGTGCCAATCTTTCTGCTTGTAGATGATGGCAAGTGTTTTGTGTGCAAGCTTTCAAGGAGTCTGATTGAGAAATGCTGTCACAAAAGATGGCATTTCTGTGGCATGAAACAGCCCGGCCAATAAAAAAGCTGCAATTAACCATATAAACTGTAATAAAATCATATTATGTAAACTGTAATTTCCTACAAAAAAAGAAATCTGAGATAATCTTTGTTATTGGTCTAAACAAATCAGCCCATCATTGCCACTGTTCCTGTTGTCTGTGAAAGAGCCTTTCCTGCTATGAGAAGGGGAAGGTATTCCCAGAATTTGAGGTGTAAATGGAGTTTCACCTTGCAGCTGAAGGTCATTTTTCTCTGTCAGGTTGGGAGGCAATGCAGAGCTTTTTATCTGCCAGTTTTGTCATGGCTCAAAGAATGTGCGGGCAAAAAGAAAGGGTCTAAGTGCTGAATAACTACTAGGAGTGGTCCTAGAAGGAAAGGTGAAGCTTATGAACAAAGAGAATTTCTGTGCCAACTGAATCTGTGGGGCAGCCTCTGATCACAGCAGTTTAGGTGTAAATCAGAAACTGCAAACATTGAGTCTTAAACTGAGGTCTTCAAGCTTGCATGTCCTTCCCAGATAGGAGATTCACTTCTGCATCTGAAACAGAGCCTTGTAGTAGTTGGGTTAAACAGGGCACATGTAGAGGTATTTTGCAGCTGAGATGCCAAGGAGCTGAGAAACTTAGTTCCCTCCAGCTTCAGAATAACATTACCTTCAACATTGTGAAGGATGGGATGCTCAGGAGCAATCATCCAGCTCACAAAAACAAGATGACATTTCAAATGGAAATTTTATTTTGACAAGCTTTTTATTCCTATAGCTGGGTATTGAACCTGATTTTATTCAACTAGTAAAGCACTACTTCAGTATTCTGAATGTTTATAATATATTGAATTCCAGTTTCCATGTAAGTGTAGCTTAACACTAATCAGGAATCAAAAATAAATTGGGTCTCAATATCAGCTACTTTTTTCTAGCATAAAATATGATATTAGAAATCTGAATAAATACATGCCATGTTAAGTGATTGTGTATGAAGAGAACGTGTCTTACTGATTGGCAAAAAGAAGTCCCAATCTAATCTAAAGGCTATATTCTGCTGCAAATGAACACTACATTACTAATGAGAATCCAGCTCTTTCTGTGAGGTAAAAAACCATGGAAATGGAAAACCATAAATGATCCAAGTCAGGAATTTCCATTTGCTGTATTAAATCATAATTAAAACAGTGATTCAAATTATTAATCAGTCTATTTTGAGGTGCAGTTTATGCGAGTTTGGATTAGAAGTAGGATTTTTGCTAAGGCAGGTAGGTATGTTTTTGCATATTCCAAGTCCTTCAAGCTGTCAAAGATTCATATGGAGTAAGGTACCAGGGCCATGCTGTAGCTAAGCAGTGTGTACATAGAAAAAGTATGTACACACATAAGTAAAAATGTATGGCTAAAGGTGAAAAAAGAGAAAGTTCTACTGGTTAGGAAAAGAAAAAATAGTTTAAATAGCATTCTAGCAAATAAATGTAGCAGGAGTTTCAGTTGTGGAAGGATCTGAAGATCAAGCCAGTGAATGTAAAGTTTGGATTAAGCTTTTCTGGCTTTGTGTAGAGATACTTCCTTGGTGCAGTTTGCATGAGCAATACTTGCCCTGTTGTCATTAATCTCAGTGGGGATTCTGAATGCCTGAAGGGGAGCAGCTCTACCCCTTCCTAGGCCATCAGCTTTCAGCCACAGAAATAAATGTAACTCTTTCACACTTACCCACCCTGGACTCCTTCATGCCACAGATACAACAACTTCCACATTTCATGCTCCCCAAACTATCTTCTTAAGAAGCTACAGTTTAACATATCCCTTTAAGGATGAGTGTTTTCTATTCTGGTTTACTTCCCTGGGCAGTAAGAATTTTCAGCAATTTTCTCCTCCTTTATGATCTTTATTACTATCTCCTTTTTTATTTCCTTTTGTTCAACACAGCATCCAAGACCCTGAAAAACAGATTTTTTTCCATAAAAAGCTGGAGAGTAACTAATGAAGGGTAGTAAGTGGTACTCTTATGGGGACAGCCTGTCAGTATCCTTAATGGTCATCATCTTATCAAGATCTTCATCAAGACAGCATCACTAAGTGATGAGCTTTAAAGAGCAGATGAGCTTTTATGGGAAAGGAAATATCTGACTTTGTAGCAGAAAACTCTGCTCTAAAGGGGTTTATGGTTGTAATGCAACAAATGACCTGTACAGCCCAAAGAGCCAAACAGAAATTTGCCAAATGTGAAATACATTCCAGCCCTTGAAAATGGCTTAAATGAAGAAAGCTGCAGTTAACCTTTGCAGTTACTCTGAGGACACAATTGTGCTAAGAGGGAGTGGGGTTTGCATCCAGACCTGCTCTTTCCTTTTTCCCTCCATTCAAGAAACTGAGAATTCTCCTCTGGGTGCAAATCTGTGATTCAGGTACATTTACAGTCTTCAACTTTTCCCCTGGATCTGAATATTGCTGAGATTTCAAAAAAATTCAGTTCTGGCCAATTTCTGTCCCAGTCACAATGTGATCAATTTCTAGAGTTAAACTTTATTTTTTTATCTGTTTTACTGATTGCAAATCAAGGCACAGTGACCCTTCTAAATGGGAATTCTTAGAATATTTGGAATATTTTCAAAATATGGAAAAAATTACTTGGATTTATTATACAGAAAAGAAAATCAAATAAACTCTGAAAAATCAAACTAGAACCCCAAGTTTTCAAGTAGTGATTGCGCTGAGGGGAAGAGAAAATAAGTCTCCCATGCACTGCAGCAGTAGAGGAACCTCTTCCCAAACATTTGAATTACAATGAGAGAAAAATCAAGTTGACACATAGAAGCCATGATCCCCAAATGAAATGTGAGTCACAGCAAATGCACTGGATAAATCATTCTTTCCTTTCACAAATAAAAGTGCTCAGCTCAGAAAGCAGCGATAAAAAAGAAGGAAATTTTCCAGTATTGGAGAAAGTGAGCAGAAGTTGCAATTTATTGAAGGAGATTTTTTTCAGTAAAGCATTTTTCACACTTTCCATAAAGTACCTTTGTGCCCACTTCTTTCCTGCACTGTCTTCCATTTTCTTCTTTCAAGTCCCTAAGTCATCGCTGTGGTACTCCCTAAAAAATGCTTTTACCAATTATTAATGAAGTTAGAGTATTATCATAGCCTTCAACTGGCCAAAAAACGGAGCAGCTTGCCAGGGGAAAAATAGAGGTGAATCCCAGAAAGCCTTAGCAAGAGAAAGGGAAAGCGCGGTCAGACTAAGTATGAAGGATGAGCTCTGCAGATCTCTCTTCTCATCACACACTAAATGTTCATTTCTTTTAAACTGCTCCTAGATATTTTTTGGTCTTAAGATCACTTCTGTGAGTTCCTACTGACCTGCTGTATGACCTGTGAACACTTCAGGACCACCATCCCTTCAATCATGTTAGCCCAGGCTAACGTGTTCAAGTTCCATGTGAACAGAGATAATACCTACGTGTGAACACTGTCAAGATCTGGCCTTTGGTTTTGGTAATAAATTGTTAGATGTAATTGAAAAGGAAGCATCTTAGAAGGTGGTTCTGGAATAGATTCTCAGAGGATAAACAAAATTTGGTACGTGGTTGTTTGTTCTTATTTTCATTTCATTCATGACCATGTGTTTGTAACTATTTGCTGATTTTTCTCTTTGCATGGTAATAGTTTTTTTATTGACAAATACTGACTCATAAAGGTCCCTACTAAAAGGCTTATCCTTGACATACTTTCAACAAAAGAATAATAGACTTTTCTAACCAACTGCTGTGTGAATATCCAAAATTTAAAAAAAAAAAACAAACCAGCAGTAGTAGCAATAGAGGTATTGTGTGCAATGGGTTCCCAAAGAAAAATGAAGATCTTAAAGTTTACAAATATAAACTGTGGGATTAAAACTCGGAGTATTTATCCATATTATTAAAAATTGAGAAAAGGAAATAAAAGGTTGGGGATTCATAAAATTATAATACCCCTCTGGCTTTTGGAAGCAGGGTCTTTTAAGAAAGAAACTTTCTTTTCATTGAAAAGATTCTTTATACATCTGATGTGGCAGACCCATGAGGTTTAATAAGCCATTTTAGCAGGAGGAAATCTCATTAAGTAAAAATGATTTCTCAAGAAGTGGTAATATGGTGCTCTAAGAAAAGAGAAAAGAAGCCAGCCTCTGGCTGCATCCTTTGCATCACAAACGTCGTTTTCCTAGCCTCGGTAGGCACATGTGAAACTCTTACAGCCCAGGTCTGTAGGGCAAATTTCAATCTAGGAAGCAATAGGGGGAGAAGGTCCTGAAGATATTCACAGCTGAGAAAACAGCAAGCATTTTTCTTTTGAACAGCAGAGCAGCACAAGATAATGAGGTGTGCAGAGCTGATAAAGCTCTCAAACATTTTATGAGCAGTGTGGGATATAGTTGCCCTTGCAGTAGTTTCTGTGTTGAAGAAATCTGGATGAGCAGCAGATCACATACAGAATTAGGGTTGCCATTAATCATTCTTGTATCACTAACAGTCTTGGAATTCCAAACAGCATCTGTTTACCAAAATGTGTTATATTCTGTATATGACACAGGCTTCCCTCTAGAAAAACTGTGATCTGATGCTTTCTTACATAGTTTTGCAGAAGGTCTTCTAACCTCTCTTCCACTTTGATTTTATACAAGGAGCAAGGCAGACTATAATGCTGTAGCTTTAACACCATATTTAATCCATTTGCATATGAGTTCATGGTAAAACTAATTTCGATGATTTGCTTGCATGAAATTTGACTTTTTGGACTGCCTCTGCATTATTGGAGTGCTGATTCTGTTGAGAGAAATGTCATGGCCCAGAGAATAACTATTCAGCATAGTGAGACAGAGGCATTAATGACACTAAACCTTTCTATGTGAATCAGTTCTCCAAACTATGAAGCTGATTTTAAAATCATGGCATTTTATCACAGGTCATTCTGGGAGGAGGGGCTTGGCCTTCTTATTTCTGAGCTCTAAGGATTTATGATTTTCCACCTTTCTCTGTAGTTTTAAAAGCAGTCAGTTAATTTTTATTTTTTTTAAGATGAAAGGGTTTCACAGAACTCTGGAAATTTAAACCCACAGCTTTCATTTAATTAAATTCATTCAATTGTGACCAGCACAGGGACCCTACCTTCTCTCCAACTCAATAAAGACCCAGAAAGGGCAAAACCATCTGGTTTTTATATTAGGTTTTCACTTTCTGGAATAAATCCTGAAACAAATGTCATTCTGATCTCCAGCTCTAGCTCAGCTTCCCCTGCAGTAAATGAAACAGCTCCTGCTGATTTCAGTGAGAGCTGGGGCAGGCTCTCATAAGCACTCTTCAGTCACATCTCTGCATTCAGAAACCAGTTCAGTACTTTGTGACAGTTCCAAACCCATTTTAAATATGGAGAAGACATTTAAAGAAGAACTTTAAATCAAATCAAAGCAGGCACACAAAAGCGCCTCAAACAACTTCCTTTTAGGTCAATAAGAACTTTCCACTGACTTCACTGGGCACTGAATCAAGACAGAAAAATCAAAGCCATAAATTTAAAAGCTGAATATAATTAAATAAAACTGCTAGCCTTAAAAAGAAGTTCTAGATAATAGGCTTCATACATTGCCAAGTCAAAATTCAGAGGCCACGTGGACAGTAATACAAAAAAACTAGGCAGAGTGCATCTAAGTAAGCGTGTGTGAGAGTTGCTTTTATGCTGATTGCATAAGTGAGTAGATTCAACTGTAGCAGCAAATCAAACTTAAATTATCCAATGTATTTTTTAGCTGCATAATGTGCAAAACCTACTAGATGCAGCTTTTGTCCAGGTTATTGCTGCAAGATATATTTTTCCAAAAGTGCTCTGAAAATAGCTTTAATGCAGCCTGTATCAGCACATTCACTCAAAAATTCCTCAAAGCAGGACTTGTGTGATATGAATAATAGACGTGTCAAATCAGGGCCTGCAAAAACTCCACACAAATGACATTTATTAAGACTGGATTCTGATAATGCATTTGGCAAGCAGTTCAGATAAAATGAAGTCCTTGTGCACTGGCAGTTTGTCTGCTTTTTCCTGCTGTCACTAAGATGTGCCCACAGCTTTCCCCATCTCAGTCCTGACATGCTTTTGTGTTTCTGGTGTCCTTCCTTCTGAAGTGACTGGTGATAATAACAGCAATGCCCTGTGGTATGAGGAGGTTCAGTGACCATAGTTCACTAAAAAAAACAAGACAGAAACTGCTGTTATCACAATCTAAGACTGCTGCATGTGGTGATAGGTGCCAGCATTGCTACCATCATTTTGCCAAAGTACCTGTCTAAGCACCAATAAAATGTCTACATGTGACCAGTGAAGATGAATATGCATCAATAATTTTGAGGTATTCTTCAGAGAAGCAATGAATAATGTTTCAGTTTTGAGTCTCAGGCTTTTCTCACTTTTCACTTTCTTTGAAGCTTTGTATTGGACCAGGCCTTTTCTGCTAAACCTTCATTGTTCTGTGGGAGAACTGTGAGTTTCAGTTGTATTGCAGATGTTTATTTGGGTCTGAAACTGTTACTGAAAGTTTTGCAATGACTCAGGAGAGCTCTGACTGTGATTCATCAAACCTGAACTGAAAAAGAGGCAGACTGAGAATGCACTGTCCTGTGCTCTCACACGCTGTATTGACAGGCTTTGAGATGTGATTAATTCTCTCAGCAGAATTCTGGGGTCTTTCAGCTTCAATGACTTTCAAAGTGGTAAGATGAAACAGAGCTTTTAATCTTATGGTAGTTATTCATGCATTAAGATACACCTCAGTGTATTCTTAGTTATTTCTTCCTGAAATTTATCCTCCAGAATACTATTCCCCATCCCTTCTTGCCTAGCCATGTCTTACTCTCAGAATATAATGTTCTCCATGACTCATATTCCAGGCAAAATGCCATTCATCCTAATAGAGTGAAACAGAGTGTATTTCCCTCCTATTAATTGTTCAGATCATTTCTGTACTTTCAAATAAATCTTACTGTTCTTCGAGCTATCTTCTAGCTGAGGACATCATCACATTTTTCTGTTTCGTGGATTAGAACTTGTAACTTCATTATGAAGCCTGGAAATACTGAGATTTGTTCTTTTTAACTGAAAAAATTCAGATATTGATAGCTTATAAAATTTTTTTATGGCTATAAACTGGTAAATGTCCAGTGATCTGGTTAAGTATTTCTTGATTCCTTAGCTCCTTAGCCTGAGCCTAACTCTTACTTACCTGGTGCCCAAACAGAGTTTCTTAGGTGAACATGTGTGTAAAACTCACTAGTAGAAGTGAAAATTCTGTCATGGTATCATATAACCAGTTTGATTTTAAGTTGGAAGCAAAGTTAGGGAACAGTTCTGATACCCAGGGCCATTCTAATGATCTATACTAACACTGTTTTGTAGGTTGGGTACCCTGATGTGGCCTGTATCACAAAATGACTTTATTTCTGTAAGCTGCTTGCCAGCTCTAGACAATGAACATTCTTTTCACAGCTTGCTCATAGGTGCACTGACCAGTTCATCCCTCTCAAGCCTGAACATCAATCTGAGAGCAGTGCCTGTTTATCTCACTCATTCCTGATAGCTTTTGAAGAAGTATTATGATAGATCTATTTCTAATCTCATATTGGGAATGGTGTAGTTGACCTGTGAATTATGTACTATTCAGGTATATCTAGTGGATCTACTGCTATTTTTTCTTTTCTTTCCCATCATCTCAAATTAAAAAGGATAAATAAAACCCATTTATTTGATGTTTGCTTGCTACTGGGAAAGTTTTGTTTATTGAGCATTGCAGCAATATCATTTAGCTTGAAGACTTCTGGCTTTGGGTTTGAATTGTTGCTGTATAGGTGGTTTTGCAAGGACACCTAGAAATTGAAGTCAGCCTTTTGAACACTTCACTCTTTGACAGATGATCTACAATGACAATGTTAGGAAACAAGACTCTGGCTGGGAAGGAGTACTCAAGGGCAGGACTGCTCTGCATCTGGACAAAGCTACATTTGCAGTGGTACTCTCCAGCTTGTGCTCATCCCCCAGACAGTGAGTTGTATCCTGTGTCAGTCACACTCCCCTGTGTACTCAGGACTTCCGTGGATTTTGGGGAATGCTGTTGCAGCAATCAGTTGCACAGAGAGGCATGACATGAAACTTGTGGGGACTGGTTCTCAGAATTGAGTTTTGAACAAAGTCCTTATTTCTTACATTAGATCCCTAATGGATGGGTGACAGAATAATCTCCTATCATCAGGCCTCTCTTTTTTTTAAAGAACTTTGCAAAATGCAACTGAGTCAAAATGAGATTGAAATGACCTCACCCTGCATAGCTGATCTACACAAACCAGTGCATTAGAAATGACACAGTGCACCAGTGGGCATGTGAACTAATCTGCAGAGAAACTGCACAGGGGTGATAGACTTACATGTTTCATAAGGAAAGCAAAGCAAATTCCTGAAATATTTCACTGCAAACTGTTTCCCAAATTTTAATGGTAATTGTGAGTCTACTCTACACCTTCTTAGTGTCCCCATGCTGAAATTAGTGGAGATCAATCACACAAATGTCAAATAGGCCCCTTCACTTTTGATTTAAAAGTACATTTATGGATTGCATTAGTGCTCTTGGCTGCAGAATCAGAGCAGAGGCTGAATGCTCAGCAGAGAATCCACCTTAATCATTGCCAAATCCTCTCCAATGTCACATTTTCACATGAGAGCTCTCCCAGCCTTCACCTGTTGTCTGAATATGAGGGATATGTTTTCATCCTAGATGGAAAACTTTGTTTGATTATGTCTCCTGTGTCCAGTTGACCATGCCACCCATTTGATTTTGAATTATTAATCTGTCTTTATTCTACACAACTCCTTAGACTTTGCTGTATCTTCAAACAACATCTTCCATGTGACAGAGGTACACTGTTGTTTCCCCTTTGGGATGTTTGTCTGTCCCCACCAGAGCTTCTGTACACAAGTTTGGTGAGGCAGCTCTGTACACAGTTCTGGTGAATGCAAGATGTACAAACAACAGAGAGAAGGTGCCTTCTGTTTGCTCAGCCTGCGTTTTTCCTGTGCCCTGGGGATTGGGTCATCCCACTGGTGAGAGGCCCCCGTGGTCCTGCAGGAGGTCATCAAGGAGGAAATTCCTTTATTCATGTACATGGTACTGCCACAAAACACACAGACAGCACTGGGCAGGTATCACAGCCTGGTTTCAGGAACAATTTTACATCAAGGGTGGATCCAAGGATCCTTCCTAAAGACTGGGATCAGAAGGCTTTAAGAAATGATACTGTTCTCCACTGGGAAGACAGACTCTCTATCTAGCTATGTTGATATCTGTGAGAGGTTCCTTAGGAGAATCCTTCTGAATTCAGGGTCAGGATCTGGTACCTGCGCTGACAGACAACTGCATGAACTGGGCACTTTTCCCAAGATGCAGATAATTCCACACTTCTTGCATATCCTTGGCAGACAGACATTCCTCTTCCCCAGAACAAACAGGAAAATTTGGACTGGGAAAACTGAACAGTGTCAATAACTTGAAACAATATAGTATTAGAATAGAAATACTAATAAGGTATAAAATACTGCTTCTCTTTTTTACCTTTCTTTCTATTAATTTAATAACATTCTTCCTGCCAACTATCAGTATCGTAATCTCACAGATAACAGTTTCATACAAATTGCCTCAAGAAAGTATGATATTGGCTTGAAAAATGGCTACAGATTTTTCCCCAAAAGCAGCATGCAGTGGATATTATGCATTTCTGATTTAAAGTTGTGGTAGTTTGCTTCTCATTCCCGAGAGTTTGGTTGTATAGTGAGACTGGTAAGAGTATTGCATGAGCAAATATAAAATTTTCTATCCAAGAAAACAGTAAATCCATGCTGATAACATCCCAGTATTCAAACTTCATGTCTGAATTGCTGTTCTCTCAGGGGACTCCAACAATAATTTAGCTGTGACTTGGATTACTTGGGTTAGTATCCTCTTGTACAGAATTTTTTTCACTGTCACTTCCTTGGTAATGAGACATTCTAAGAATAGATTTTGAGCTCATTCACAGAACTACGGAAAGACCAAACTATACCTGTATTGCCAGTAAATAGAATATTTTTGTGCTTTTCTATATGTGTGAACCCTTGGCACCATCTAGTGTTTGAAAATGCAGACCAGCTCTCAACCACTCAGTACAGAACATCACTACAAAGCTTTCAGCCAAAATAAAAGCTAACGGTGCTCTGAATCATCACCTAATTAATTTCACTCAACTCTGTTTTTCCTGTTACCAAATAAAAATATAGCAGATCAGGATACAGAAAAGACTTTCTATGCTTGTGATTTCCAGTCCCTTGTCTCTCCCATGACGTTACACTGGAACTGGCAGATCAAGTCAGTGCCAGAAAAGGACATCTGTGTGCCCACTAGTGGCAAATGCACAGTAGTCTTCATGGAGGTAAGTATGGTGTTAGATAAACCTTCAAGCACAGCCTGGATGGAAAAAATTATCTTCTGTTTCTGCTCTAGATTAGAGCTGTTCTGTGGCTTCTGACCAGACATAACAGCAGCCCTTTGCTTTTCATATTTAGCTGCTAATTATCCCTCTTTCTAGGGATGGATGTTTACCTCACAGTTCTTGCATGAAGTTTGGCAGAAACAGAACCAAAAATACATACAAATGTATGTATTAGTACATGTACTACTCTGCAAAAATCTACCAGCAAAGCCTTTCTGTCAACAGTTTGCATTTAACGAGTTTGCTACCAAAGTATTTGTTTTAGTAAGATGAGTAAAGCGTGTCTTGTTTTAGCATAGAATTCTGTGGCTTCTAACAAAGCTGAGACAGCACAGTCTCTGATTTCTGGTACCTCGGGGCCATTACTTGCAGCAGCTGAGTGAAAAGATCAGTGTGAAATGTACAGTGTGGCCAGCCAAGTGTGAAAGCAAAAAATTGCTGTGACAGCAAATTGCACTTCCTTCTATGTGCTGCGAGAAATGTGGGCAGGCATAAAAAAAATGACATCCCTTTGTCAGTTTATTCCAGGCCAATGAAAGGCAGGGAGAGGAGATACAGTTTTTAAGTGATAGCTTTGTCTTGTTCTTGTGACTCCATGAATGTGACCCAGCTGCTGGTTATTGAGGTATTGCCAGAAATGGCTGGGGAAAGACAATCTGCTATAGATAACTAGAGCTGGAGGCAGAGGGTGTGTGGAAGACAGAAAACAGAGAGGATATTCAGCTTTTAAGCTAAACTTTATGGATTCTCATACATATAGTGAATTTTGTTATGTATGGAACATATTATGAGTGTTTTTCTGGAAAAGCAATCAGCTTGACTAGAGAGTCTGGCCCATCATTAAGGAAATAATTGTGATTGCCTTTCCACGGCTGTCAAATAATTTGATACCTGGACTAAGGTTGACCTAGTCACCCCCTCACTGATCAATGGAGAGAGGCAGTGCATTCAGGAGATCATTAATATCTCATCTCTAAGACATTTATTTTGGAATGGGGTTAATCCAGGGCTTGAAATGTAGCTCTTCTTTTCCCAGACTGCAGAAGAGACCAAAAGGGGCTTCCACATGACACAAGTTTTAGATGTTAATCGGGATGAACCCTCTACTAATTTGGAGCTGGAAGCAAGGTGAGAAGAAACCCCCTGAAGAAAAGCACACCATTAGTGGTGTGAACTCCCTCCTCTGGTCTTTCTTCAGCACATTGAGGGCAAAAGGAATAGGCCTGAGTCTCGAGAGCCATGACCTGTAAGTATGTCAATGACCTGCATGTGCTTGACTTCTCTGTTCCCCACTGCCCTCTGCCCATGGACTCCATTTACTTTTGTTTCAGTCCATTTTTTATTGTATTAAATGATGTGATGAATGGATACTCATAAAACCAGGGGCAGGAACAAGCCTTTCTCTGGGACTGATTGCACCCAGGTCCCTGTGCAAACTGTTTGACAGCATTTTCCTTGAGCTGTTGGGTCTAGTTGGGTTGTGGGTGGTGGATCCAGGCCCTGGGGCCCTCTTCCCTCACAGCTGTCACAGCAAGGTGTGATCCACCCTGTGATCCACCCTGACCTGTCCCTCAGACTCAGCTCAAGACCCTTAGGCAGGGCTTGCCCCAGCCCTCTCTGCAACGAGGCACCCTGGGTTACGTGGGTCACAAGCTGGACATGAGGCACTGGCATGGCAGGATTGCAAAAACAACACTGTTCTGGGAAGTTTTAATAACAGGACCACACATAAGCCAAAGAAGATAATTTTTGGGGTCTGCCTGGCACTGTGTTTTTCTTTCCCATCTGGTATAGAGAGTCCCATTTTGGGCACTGTGTTTTTAAAAGAATGAAAAACTAGAGAGAGCTGAGAGAAAAGTTGACAGGCAGTTCAGAAATCTTGAGCTGTGAGAAAAGATAGAAGGAATTTAAGATGAAAAAGAGGAAACTGAGAAAAGGGAAATTATAGGAATCTGCTGAGTCTGTTTAAATTTTTCCTGAATCTAATTCAACTGGCTTTGTGCAGGCACAAAGTTGAGAAATAATTACCTTAGCTTGTAACCAGATTTGGATTAGCAATTAGAAAAAATGTCAAATTAGAAGAGTAATGAAGTACATGAGGGAATTGTGTTTGTGATTATTGCAGAATCACCTTAACTGGCAGCTGTTAATAAATAAGCATCTGCCAGGAAAAGCATGATAGAATTTATTCTGTGCTGATGCTGGACAGTAAATGATACCAGGAAATCCCTTCCAGCTATATATCTCTAGTCTTGTTAATGCTGTCAAAATTCAGGAAAACCTGTATTTACTTTTCTCAGCTGGAATGACAGCTATATGTGACCTTTCCCATCAATTTTACAATATGCCTGCCCTTTTTTTCCCCCCTTACAGCCAGCATGCCTTGGCTGTCTCTGGATGTGCAATTGCAGTGGTGGCAGGAAACCCCTTGTGCCTGTTACCAACCTGAGATCCTGCCTTGGACAATGACCCTGCTGCCTTTGTCCCTCCATTTCTCACTTCTGTCCTGGATTACTGCACTCATTCTCATCAGGACAAGGGTAATCCGAGCTAATTCTGAAATGTGCACTAGTACTCTGTTTTGTGTCATACATAGATCACGGCAGGGGGTTTAATCACTGCATTGCTTTGTTTCAGTAAAGAGACAGTAGAAACTAAACGCAGTTAACCTATTTAAATGTTTGTATCACATTCATTTTTACAGTACAGACCACTATAGAATGTAAGGTCTGTGACTGTGTGCCACTAGGAAGCACAGGGGCAGGAGTTTATACTTCATTGTAAAGTGCTTAAGATGTTCACCAGCTGCCCAGAAATCTGACGGACAAAAATTAGCTTTTTCTGTCTGATGCAGAAACAGAAGAGCAGGGCAGGTGGGGAAGTTACTAATGCTGAGTATCCACTAGTAAGAGGAAGATGCAATGGAGCCTTAAGAATGGAACATTTCATATGTCCCAATTAATTTGCTTAACACAGCTCTTTGCTAGAGAGACCATGCCTCCAATACTAAATGTATATATCAGAATCCAGTATTAAAAGGGATCTCTTACCTCACCTCCTGAGGTGTTTATAATTGTCAGTCATCCTGCAGATTTTACAGCTGATAGGAAAAAGAGAACAGTTTATTGCCTTATTGTGTCTTGAAGGTTTTATGTGCTTACACTCATTAAACAATGACCTTGTCAGATAAGAGCTGAGCAGAGGAGGGTAACATAGCAGTTCTACCAGTCCTGCTGTATGGTATTTTAAACAGTAACCTGTAATATTTAATAAACCAAATAAACAGACTTCCAAGTGGCAGGAGAGATAAGTACTGGAATAATTGGAAGTACATCTGGAAGGATAGTTTCTTCTCTTTCTGTCATCTGCAAGGAATGTTCCCAAGACAATAAACTTAGGATTCAATTGGAAAAATAGTAATTGTTTTCCACTCCTGTCATCAGGAAACTGAAAGACAGAGCAAAGTACTTAACTCCTTTTATCACAACCACAGATGTCTATAGCATTCTCCACACCCCTCATACCCCCAGGTTTTTTGTTAGTGTTCGCATTCAGGGAATGTAACACTTTAGGATGGGTGTGTGGACTGTACAGGCAACCTGAATGTTCATGAGTGTAAAAAAATAATACAGAGTTATTACATAGGGTTGACTGTAGCTGCATGTTACATTCTATGCCCTTTATTTCAAGTTGACCACTCAATAAGATTACAGCTGGATAAAAACTAGGAGCAAAAGGGATGTATTCAAAGTTCGGGAGTAACTTTCCAGCTTTAATAGTTCGGATTCTGGCAAATTCCATCAAAAATTTCAAGGAAAGAGAAAGTCCTTCCTGAAGAACATACTATGGAACCTCTGAGGTTCAGTTGCCTAATCAGAAGCATCTTTTGTCTTCTTACACACTAAGCAGACTCCAGCTGCTGCTGCAAAAGGGCTTAGAACACCTGTAAGTAATTTCAGAATTTTATTTTTTTCCCATTTCATTTAATTTCATTTCATTCTGTTTCCTTTCCTGTCTTTTCATTTCACTTAATTTCTTGATTTCTTGTTTCATGAAGAATTTTCATTTCATGAAAGGAAATGAAATCTCGAGATTTCCATGAGTGTCCTTTCATTAAGTTTAGGTTCATTTCAGTGCATTCATTCCATTCCAATTCTTAAGAACTTTCTTTTCTTTAATTTTGAGTTAATTTCCTTCCATTTCTTTTCTTGTCTTTTCATTTCACTTCATTCCTTGATTTCTCGTTTCATTTCCTTTCATGAAATGAAATCTCAAGAATTCCATGAGTCACCTTTCATTAAGGTTTGGGTCATTACACTGCACTTTATTCCATCTCATCTAAAAAAAAATAACTTCTTCTAAGAATTTTGGGATTTTTTCCATTTTTGTTTTATTTCATTCCATTTCCTCTTCTGTCTTTTCATTTCACTGAATCCCTTGTTTTCTCATTTCATTTTCTTTGAAGAAATGCAAATTCCTCCTTCATTTATTTAATTCATTCATTCAGAATGAATGAAGAATTTGCATTTCATGAAAGGAAATTAAATGTTGAGACTTCTAGGAGTATCAATTCATTAAATTTTGGATCATTTCAGTGCCCTTCACTTAATTCTGTTCCATTTCAATAATTTAACTTCTCCAAAGTATTTTCTATTTTTTTCATTCATTTAATTTCATTCTATTTCCTCTCCTGTCTTTTCATTTAGCTTCATTCCTTATTTCCTGATTTTATTTCCTTTCATGAAATGAAGAACTTTCATTTCATGAAAGGGCATGAAATTTTGAACTTTTCATGAGTATCATTTCATTAAGGTCCAGGTTATTTCACTGTTCTTCGGTTCATTCCATTGCATTTAATTGTTTTCACTTAATTTCAGAATTTCCTTATTTTTCAATTTTATTTAATTACATTCTATTTCTTTCCCTCTCTTTTTATTTCACTTCATTCCTTGATTCTCTTTAATTTCCTTTTATGAAAATTCTTATTTGTATGAAAGGAAATGATATCTCGAGATTTCTATTAGTATAATTTCATTAAGTTTCTGTTCATTTCACTGCACTTCAGTTAATTCCTCCCATTTAATTGTTTTCACTTCATTCCAGAAGTTTCTTTTTTTCACATTAACTTTTAAACAAGTCTGGGGCTCCAGCTGAGATGTCCAGCCCCATGCATGACTTTATCTGAAAAGTGTGGAAGCAGCCTTTTTTTCTAAAAAACGCAGATCTTGAAGGAGAGACACGTAAATAATTATCTTAACAATGAGCTTTATTTTAAAAAAATACAGTGGTCTGAGAAACAATTTCATAGGATGTCATTCTAAATCCTAAACCCCACATTATAACACTGTAAAGCTGACTGGCACAACACTGTAATGGATCTGTAACACTGAGAGAAATTTATTTGAAGAAATATTAGAAGTGCCAGGACAATTAATGTAGTTACAATGGTCTCCACTCTCTTGCTAAGCCCCATAGTCTTCCCTGCTGACTTTTTCTCCAAAATGAATGTTAGCAATAACAGAGGCTCATATCACCTTACAAAGCTGTAAGATCATATATCATCAGAAATGGGAATTCTTTTCCAATGAAAATAGAAAAAGATTTTCACATTCTCAAATGTCTTAGCTTTTGGCATGTTGAGTAAAACCAACTCTTTTTGAAACATAAAGCATTATTTTATGGAAAACTTATGCTCCTTGAGAGCCTAGAAGCTATAAAAAGATACTTTCTTTAAATCATTGCAACCCTTAAAAACAATAATGCAACTCATATGTTTTCTAACCCAAATTTAATTAGTGTTTGTAAATATCTCAAAAGAAGAATAAGTCTTTCTAGCCAGCAGACATATCATACCAGAACCCACAACTGTTTTTTAGTGTCTCTCCACTGTAGATGAGATCAGTCAATAAGAGCTGAAAACCATTCCAGAGGTAGAAAAATGTGTTATGACAGAATGAGTGGCACACGGGAATCCTGCAGCCACAGTGTCAGTGCTGTTACAGAGCTGTGTCACTACTGCTCTGTCAGGAGCAGAAGGTAATTACTACACAAAAATAATAAAAGGTGCCAGATGTGTTCAAATTACAGGTGCCAGATGTGTTCAAATTACCTTAAAAAAAAAAAAAAAAAAAAGGAAAGTAAAGTTTGCAGATCTTGGGAATTAATAATTTGAAGGTCCTTTAAGCCTCTGTAACTTTGCTTCTCATGCACATGAACATATTTACTGTTCCTCCTGGGCAAAAGGACTCCTCTGGAAGATGAGCTTTTTTTCCATGTCTCTTAATCACTTCATTTATTTATAAGCCTCATAGCCAGAAAGAGTCACTGCAGATGATCTTGTCTTGTTCTGGCATGGCAGAGGCAGCTGGATTTCACTAATCAAGCCCACCACTTCCAGCAGAAAGACACTCAGCTGGATTTTGAAATGGCAAATGCCAAGGGATCCACAGGCCAGCCTTCTCCAGTTTCCCTGAAACCCTCAAGATAAACCCAAGGGCTCTGGGAGAAAGGAGTTTACCTGTGAGGAGTGGATGGGAAGGATTTTGTCAGTGTCCCTTTATTGAAGGGAAGTTCCATTTGTTGGGACAGGATTTCTTTAACTTACATGCAGAAGCCTGGATTGAAATCTACAGAGCTGGGTAAGAGTACACTATTGAAAATTCTAAGAGAGTGAAAACTCCTTTTCAAACTTTTCAGTTTTGACAATATTTACTGCAGATCACAGAATTCATGTCAGCAGATTTTCTGCCAGAGAATCTCAAATCACACAGCAGTGCTAAATGAATAGAAAATAAAAAGAATAATTTCTGTCCTTTTCTTGGCTCCTTTCATTGTAAAGCACATTTCAGCCATATTACAGAAAGCCATCTGAGCAGATTATGAATCTGCCAAATTTTAGGCCCAAGGAAGGGGAAAAAGGTTAAGAGACTTCTACATCTAATCTCTCATAACAGAGAAGCTTTGACTGTTGCACCAGTAGGTATCAACTTGCTTCAATAGCAACTCTATACTGCTATTCTATAGCAGTAAAACCATAATTCTATACTGTGGGAAAGGATGGCCAAGACAGTCAAAGAGATTTCAAATGCATTCAAATTGAAAGGAAAAATTTTAAAAATCAATTGTCTTTATTTTATGGTGTAATGGATTTCTGCAGTACTTTGTGAAATGCTTTAAAAAGATCTGACCACTTTGTAACCCTTCTGAAAGCAAAGTTTAGACACTAATAAGAATTAGCAGCTTCCTGACAGTAAAAGAACTGTGCTTCTAGCTACACATTAAAGCAGAAATTTTTCTCTTATGTGAACTAAGGCACCACAACTCCAGAGCAGTCAGCAGAGATCTCTGGATCGACTGAGAAAAAGAGGATGAAGCCTGGTCTTGAATCAGTTCATTGCTTTCTGCTCTGCATGTGCAGAAATCATAAAGAGGAGCCTTTAGCTGATTTTAATTGAACACTTGATAAAGAGTCTGTTCTAAGATACCTCCTACATTTGTTAGAGAAAAGAATGGTAGAAAGAAAATGATCTTATGGGAAGGCAAGTGAAGTTATACAGGAGTCCACATTATTGCTATTAAATCAACATTAAATATTTAAACTTAATGAGACATGAAGCTGCATAAATATTGGAGTGGGGGAAAGGCATTCCACTACCACAAAGGAGTTACAGAGATTTGGGAAAACAACTGAACAGTTGTGAAAGTCCATATCTAAACTTGCTATCTTGATACTGTCCATCACAAATACACAGCAAGTATTGGAGGACAAAAAAGGAATCAATTACAAGCATTATTCCTGCTTTTTGAAAAGATTATGACATCTCTGCTGTGACACAAGCTGTTAACTTTTATTATTTGGAACCTTTAAATCAGAATGAGAAGTTAATGCAATCCACCAAGAAACCTAACAACCTCCAGCAACTCACTACCAAAATTGAAAAAAAGAAAATAAAAAAAGAAGGCAGAGTTAAACTGAAACACTGACAAAACTGAGTTCCCAGTAATATGAAAAAAGAGAGCCAAAGTGGTATTCCAGATGGAGATTATTTGGAGTTACAGCAGTTAACTGTGTAGAACTAAAGAAATGGTAATAAAGAATGAAAATCAATCTGACTATTAAACAGAGACGGGTGTGTTAGTCAGCAATGTGAAATGGGATATCTTTGCAAGAGATTGGCTCCAGAGCTGACAATCCTGCAAAATGTTAATGCTTTTGAAAGGAAAACCAGCAACTCCTATGAAATACCCAGTCATCTGTAGTGAGTTATGAAAACGACTTGCCCATGCACTATTGCTTTACAACAGGGAACAGAGAAAGGATGAAATAACTCTCTCCATCCCTCCTTTGCTCCATAGGCTGGCTCTGCAGTTCTGGCTCTGGAAGTGTCCTGCTCCAGCAGTGGAGGCTGATAGAGGGCCTCATGCCTCAGGGAGAGCACCTTTGCACCTGAGCCCTGAAACTCAGTGACAGGATCCAGTGTGCATTCAGCAATTCCCTCTTCACTCTTAAAGGTGCTGGGTTAAGGATAAAGAAGGTATCTGTGGTGAGACAGTTTGAAACTGGCTCCTTGCTGCCATCACAGCTACAAGTCAGGGTCAGTGCAGATCGGACAGCCTCCCTCCCACTGGGAGAGCAGCAGCAGCTGAGAACAGGATCCCAGGCACTGACCTGCCATACTGAAGGGCATCAAGGTATTGAATCTTTCTTAAGGCCAGAAGAGTTCATTATAAATGCATTTTATTTCAGTGTGATGTTAGGCTACAGATGACATTGACACTTAGAGGCTTCTGCACAGCTCAGTTTCCAGTTTGCTCTCACTTTTATCTGGTGTCTTTATCTCACCTGCACCCCACACACTCCAGCTGGATTCTCCACTGCACTCACAGACAGCCCTTGGCCATATTAAATATTTAACCTGAGGAGTGACAGAACCTTTTCACTGCTAAAGACTGAAAGCCTTCTGATCACCTTTGACAGGTCAGAACTTGACACACATTTCTACATTATCCAATAGTAACCAGGAAAAAAACCCCAACATGTTGGCAAGCAGCCTGAAATAAAATCACAAGTCACATTGAGGCTTGACTCCTATCTCACCTTCCCCTGTTGTTTCTTTCTCTCTCCCTGAGCATTTTCAAATCTTCTTCTTTGAAGCATCCATTTAAGGCTGAGACCAGGGAGTAAAAGCCATAGCCCTCCAATGCCTTCTTTTCTCCCATTGTCTAGAGATGCACAGCAATAGCTGGGAGGGACCTTGTCCTTCTGGACCCAACCCACAATCCTGAACTCCAAAATTCAGCTTCTGCTATTTCTGCAACAGCCTCCATTTGCCAGCCCATTGCTGTTGTTTGCTGCTTCTCTTTTAGTTCATTCACCCACTTTTCACTCTTCCTGTGCATCCTGGTTTTCACTCCCACATTCCTCCAGCTTTCTTCCTACTCTTCCTTCCTTTCTTCACCTTTGTAAACCTCCATGTCTTGCTGCATCAACCTTTAAGACCCAACACCAATACCTTCTAGAACAGAGTTTTGACCTCTCCCTTCATGCTTGTGTGCACACACCCATTATGTGACTCTTAACATATTAAATACATGGTTAATAGAGAAGTAGATGGTTCATTATCTTCCTTCATCAGGTTGAGTGAAGAGATCATTTATTCACACAGGTCTCTGGAAAGGACTTGTATTGGAGCAGTGGTTGCTTGGTATAATGTTCAGGGTCATCCATGGAAGAAGGGACAAATTAGACCAGTTCTGTCCCACAGGTAAAAGCAGCAAAGGGTAATAAAAATGAAAAGAAAAGAAAAGAAAAGAAAAGAAAAGAAAAGAAAAGAAAAGAAAAGAAAAGAAAAGAAAAGAAAAGAAAAGAAAAGAAAAGAAAAGAAAAGAAAAGAAAAGAGAAAGAGAAAGAGAAAGAGAAAGAGAAAGAGAAAAGAAACCAACCCACCAACAAAACAAAACATGCAAAGAAAGCAGACAAGAAAAAGTCCTTCAGACAGAAATCAAGGTCAAAGGTTTAGCAGTCTGAACAGTATCAGAGAGAACTTTATATGACAAATATCACATCATATGTGGGAAAAATGTGAAGCCAGATGCCACTGAATCTTCAGAAGTCACACATGTTGGCTCCTGTGTACAAATCCTACGGGAAGTAGTTGTATTTAAAGCCTTCTGTTTTTATATTGTTTCTTAAGTTGTTGCTTGACAGTGGAAAAGTGATCCACACCTGTTATATCTAAATCTCCTATCCTGTTTGAAGCATACCAGAGCAGAACATCTACCTGACATTTTAAATTAATGAGACAGTTGTGCGCTGTCTTTAGCTGTGCCACTGTCAATCAGCTGAATTTTGTTTAATACACTGTGCTCACAAAATGTGTGAAATGTTTTCTAGATAAAATGGGAGTGTAATCCTGACCTTTAGAAAAGGGTAAAATTTAGATAGTTCATTCTCACTCATGGCATATTTTACTGCTAAGACATATTTAGCACAGTCTTAAAATTGAAACTCTTATCAAAGCTAACATAGAATGGAAAGTAAAAGTCAGTAAGAATGTCCCTAAATTAAACTGTATCAGTCTTTCCCACAGTTCCTGTGATATGTTCCAAATGGATGGCAGTCAGAGGGTAATTATAAATCACTGCTTTCAGTTTTCTATCTTGAGCATGATCCGAGGTAGACAGTGAACACCTCTGAAATAGCTTATACTGTCACCTCAAAGACTTCAGGAAGATGTTAAGTTTGCTGTAGTTCTGTAGGACTTACATGGCAAAATCTGAAAAGTGTCTTCTCACATCAGGTTTTTTCACCTCTTTGCAATTTGAGAATGTGTTGGGCAGCAACAGAGACTCTGGATTCATTTTCTGTGAACTCAGGAAGATGGTACTACACTGTGTCATTCTCAAGTCACATTTGAATTTTTTTTTCAGGAACAGTACTAGAAACTTTTCTTTAAAATGCAAGGTATTGGAATTCATGGTGGGGAGTGGGGGGCATCCTGCTGAATAGATTTTAGTCAGTTTTTTAGATCAAATTGTATCTGTCACTAATTCACAGAAATATATTAATACTGCTCAAAGGATCATGTATTGCACTCTTGATCTGTGAAAAATAAAGACTGGGTAAGTTTCCTACTTGCAGATTCCTCTTCCTCAGCTCACAGGATCTTGTGAAATGTTCCAGCAAATTCAGGCTGGAGTAATACTAGAACAGCTATAGAAAGTGTTGGATACACAGAAACAGAGCTATGGACAGTAGGGGCTCTTCCAAATGGAAGCTTGAGAACACATAAATATATTTCAAACAAAAGTTCTGAACCTGGTGAAATTTGTACAGAGGCTTAACATTTTACTTTGTGACTAACTCTATTTAAATCAATGAGGCTTTTCACAGCCTGTAAAACTTGACACATACACAAGGCTTTGCAGGATGAGGGCCAAATATTTTTTTTAAGAGTGTGACTTGCTTGGAGACATTCCAGAGAAAAAAAATCCATGTGCAGCTCTCTATAAAATTGTTGGCACCATTCTGCTTATTAAATAGACATGAATTCACTCCAACAAAATAAGGTCTAGACATTTATATCAAGTATGTGGAAATTTGTGCCTATTCCTAAGTTTAAAAAAAAAATAGTGATAATGCTTAGATAGACTTGTACGTTGGGTTAAATTCTTGTAAATATTAATTTAGAGTTTATAAGCTTCCCTCTCTTACCTATTTAACTATCTTACCCATAGTTCTACTATCAGGCAAAATATGTCCTGTTAGCCAGTAAACTGCTGTAAGTTTCAAGCTGACAGCATGGAAAACAATTTCTATTATTTACTTTATTATGTTAGATGTGACAAAACATAAAACTTCCTATATTACCTCAAGTTAATTCCATACTAAGACAAGAATTTATTGTTCAAGTTGCAGCTTGTGTATTGAAGAGCAATATATTCATTTCAGGAACAGAGTCTAATTTTAGATCCATATTGAAGGTGTGATGAAAAGGCGGATGCTGGGAGTGTCGGTAGGACTTTTCAAGAGCAAGCCCAAAATAGTTCTTGAACTATATAATGATTGTGAGATGAAAAAAATCATAGAATAGACTTTACTGATTTAAGTGGAATCTGCTACTTACCTGACATTATTTACCCCCTAGTTGCTATCATGAGCATGGCCTCAAACTACTTGGGATAAATGTGTCAACATTATACTCTTTAAGAAAACAGAAATAGTCATAAGGCCCTCTGAGTGCTGGACTGCTTGTGGGTAGCTGCTGCCAGCACTTTAAATGAGAGGACTGAGAGGACACGTGGAACAGCTGGCAACAGCAGCTACTTTTTTAATCACACAGGTCACGGGTCACATTGTACCACAGCTCACAAAATCACTGTCACATTTAGTAAAGCACATTTACCTGACCTCAAGGTGTCCTGAGGTCAGATTCAAAAACTTCTGCAGATGCAGACAGGATCTTCACAAGCCCCCAAGTGCTTGTCTCCAATTGGTTTCTCACAAGGACTTCCTTCATAGGGATACTTTAAAACCAGTTCCAAAATGTGGCATTAGGTGTCTCAAGGCACACTGCTTCAGGCTGCAGGCAGCCAGATGCTGCCTTTGGGGTAACTGGTTTTCAACTACAGCTAGGGCAGCTGTCCCATATCCACACCAAAATCCTCCAGTCCTCCCAGTCTGGGACTGTTGGAGACCTGGATGGATTATCAGGGAGGATTGCTGCATTAATTACCTACATTTTAGTGAACACAATTGCACAGAATGTCTTGGAAGTCTTTTTCATTTCCCATGGTGTGACAATCCCTGTGGGTTTTTCAACAGATATAGCACCCCATATATACAGGGAAAATATTAGTTTCTTCACCAACTGGGCTGGGCTTGATGCTTCAAAATCATCTTTGAAACAAGGAGTCCTTCCCTTCTATAGGCATACTTTCCAGAGCAATTTCTGCATTCCTATTTTTAAAAGTTGCACATTTTGAAGATATGGGAACACATGCTCTTTGCAAGATAATCTCCAGTTCCTTCCCCACTCCATACTGTCACACTGCTCAAAGCCAATTTTAATGCATTGCTGCAAAGTCTGTTATGGAAATGAATATAATCTATATGATGACTTGCCTGAGAAAAAATGGGGAATGTTGTCAAGAAAGGTAATTGCATTTTCAAGGTTTCAGAGTGTTTAGAGGTAGAAGTACTGAATTCAGAACTACGTCCTTGGAAACTATACAGCAAATATAAGGATCAGCAGAGTAGCACTAGATGGCACTACAGTAATTTTCACTCAAAAAGCACAGGGCAAGCCCAGGGAATGATGGACTCAGGTCCAACTCTGAATGGGAAACTCAGATTTACCATCCAAATTTTACTTGTGCAGTCTGGGTAGATTCTGAGGAATATGAGGTGCAGCAGTCTTTCCAAGGATTAAAATACAGAGCCTTCAGTTGGTTGGTAAGTGATATAATATAGATGATGAAGAGTGGAAAGCTTCCTGAATGTTTTATTTCACTAAGTGAGACCACAAGGTACCTGAAAACCTTCTACTGAATCCAAAGTAAGCATATCCAGATTCAGTACATCAAAAAGCATCTCTGTCAAAAGCACACCAGAAGAGTTACGTGTCATTTGGCAAGCGGACGGCTCATTGTCTGTCTGCAGGTACAAATTACCTGATTATAATTACAGCGGTTTATGCCTAAAAATGAAAATTTGACTTCCTGGACAAAAATCACCTGGATTTTGAGACTATCCTCATAGCTTACATTTCCTGTCACACAAAATTAAATGCTGGCAGTTGCCAATTTCTTATAATGTTTTCCACAGGTGGTAGCTAACATCAAAGCTTAATACTGACCTTGTTCTTATAACAGTCAATATAGTTTGTTATAGCTAACACACTGATTTGTGAGCTTACTTTTAGAATTTTGCAGAGGTTCAGTCTTTACACAGGAACAACTGAGTGATTCTGTAGCTTACATTATCAAATACATGCAGGAGAAAATCGAGCCTGTCAAAAAAATCATACTCATTTTTGTAGGCTGAACCAATTTAACCTAAATTCATGTGTTTGTGACATTGAAAAAAAACCGAGATTTGAATTCTAAAACATTGTAGAAGCAGATTTAAAAATCTTGTAAGTCCTTTAGAAGAAACATCCAAGTGCAGAATATTCACTGCAACAGTATTACAAGTTATTTTTACAATATAATTATTTTTCTATTATGCATTTCTGTGAGTGATATTTTGCCTTCTGTTCTGCTTCAGGTTGAAATCCTCAAGGGTAATCACTATCTATTTCACTGGAATCAGTGGGAGTTAGATATTTCAAAGATAGGAAACTCTGACATTTAAATTTTAAGGCAAGTTCAACATGAATGTTTGAGTTTCTTTAAGTAAATCTTGTTCTAGTCATACAGCTACACATACTTCAGGGATATTGCCAGCTAAAAGACCATCTACTTGTCAATCACAAGCAAAAAACTACTTGTGCATTCCTTTACAACAAGAATGGGCTTAGTCAATGGAAATAGCCTGACTGGAGACAATACAATCACCTAGGTAAATAAGCACTGGAACCAGTAATATTTGACCATTAGTGGTGCTCCCACCCAGCCAATATGTGCAGGTTAACTCAATGGGCTTTTATCCCAAAAAGGGTGGAGAAGAGGGATCATAAGAGAATAAAAATCTAGCATTCCTCCCTTGCTTCAAACTGCTAACATTAAATAGCATCATTTAGTAATAAATGAGATGCCCCTTGTGCTGGAATTGGACTGTTTGCCCATGCAAGGCTAAACCTGTGGTAAAGATGAGAGACATATGATGTCCAAAACCACTTTACACTGTCTCTTTTAGTCATGAGCCACTGCTCTTTGATTCCTGTGTGGTTCTGAGCACATCCTGAGAATGTTCTTGTTGTCCTACTTCTTCTAATGTGTTCTCTAATAAGGGCTCCTTTTAATCTGTGCTTTAAATCTTCTTTAATCTGGTAATGGTTTCACACTTTGAGATGTTCCCCTGAGGCCTCCTCTGATCTCAGAAGAGGCTTGAAAACAACCATAACTTGCTGCTTGCTTTCTCAGACATGTCTATGACTGTATTTCTGGAGTCCATGTTGGTCCTGACAGACATTGCAGACTCCATCCTGGATGTAAAAATGGGCTGTGTAGCTGGCCATGAAGCATGGCACTCTCAGAATTACTTGCTGAAATGAAGGCCTGATGAGACATGCAGTTTGTTGTTCCCATTTTGCAACCTGGGTGACTTAACCAAAGCCAATCCCAACAACCCATTTGAAGTCCAAAATGGCACCTGGAAAAGATCCCCAACATTGTGGGATGCCTGTGGGAAACAACAACAGTGCCCCAAAGCTCACTGTTTTCTTAGTCACCCCTCCAGAACAGGGTGACACAGAGGTTAAAAAGCAAGGCCAGTGCCAGTGGAGGTGCATCACTGCCCAGCTGTGCAGGCTTGGGGAGAGGACTATGCTTGACAGATGTGCTTGGTGCATTGCTAATGACACTGCCAAACCACTCTCTGTGGGGGTGTATGAGACAGGAGATCCAGGAGTTGTCTCACCTTGCTCTATTACCACACAACCCACCTAAACTAAACCCATGCTCTTCTAGTGTCAATAATATATTCTGTTCTAATATAATATAGTGTCAATAAATATATTCTGTTCTAACCTAGGAGACAAAGCTTAGAAAACTAATTTAGAAGGTTATTAGCTACTATGTAGTTAGCTGAACATGCATTGAAAGTCTTCCCTCATTTAAAAAAAATAAGTCAAACTTTAAAAATATAGCACATTTAAGACAATCTAATTCCCTTCTAGGTTTAAAATTCACATCTAAAACTTTCCCAGCTTCTTTAATTTGTCTATTGTCCTGAATTTTCTCCCTCTTCATTTCCAACCTAGCCTATTTCACTCCTCCTCTGACAGCCTGGCTCCCTGGGGATCACCATGGTGCTCCTGGCCTTATTGAGGTGCTTGGCAGTGTTTAGCTGGCAGCCTTTGGAAATCACATTAGTAGCCACTAACACCAACCATTACTGATTATCATTAGATTTTTATGGGAGTAAAAATCTAAATCCTAAATTGCTGCTCTTCAGTGCTTTGAAAACACAGAACAAGTTCTTTACTGCAAGTGTGGAAATCTCCAAGTGAAGTGAAGCCACCAACCAAATGTCTCCCAAACCACCTCGTGGTAGGCACTGCCACAGAAGAATACAGCCTGCACAGATATCCTTGGGGACTGTCCAGCTGCTTCGATTTATACTCATATTATGCTGAACAATCAAGTGACCTGGAGAACAAAGAGATTTTTTAAGCAATTTTGTAAGTTGATCAGCAAAAAACCTTGGTCAGTACAATGCAGTGCTGTTGATGCAGGTGTCAGATGTCACACACAATTTTGCTTCACCTCTCTCTAATTGATGGTGATTTCTGCAGGTTAAAAGTCTCCTATAAGTGCCAAAAGCCAGTCTTCCATGTTGAATCATGGAAGGCACGGTCTGCCAATCCTGCAGTACAGGGTTCAGCCAGAGGGACCAAGCTCTGAAAATACAAGCCTAGCATGTACCTGCGGGGTGTTAATTAGGCTTCAACCCAACCTCTTCCTGCTCTTGCTGGAGCCTGAAAAACTGTGCAAATGCTTTGCTGCTGAAAAGGAAGGAAAATGAAACAAGTCCAAAGAAGAGAACCACCAGCCCTCCTTACTGTACTGCTCTGATGAAGTAAACCAGATCCTTCAGATTAAATGAGCACAAACTAAGGTCTCCTCGGGAATACAGCTGCTTGAATAGGAATGGCTCTAATCTCAGCAGTGCCACAAATACCCTTTGAGAAAAGGAATTTTGGGACTCTCTAAATTTTTAACTGTTCCTCATTTGCTGTGAAACAGCACTGTGCCTCAAGCCACGCCAATAACATTTCTGGCTTCCTCTGCTGTAACAATCTGTAAAAACTCATCCAGTCAGATGATTTGGAGTTTAATATCAAATTGCTTTGGAGAACATTCATGGTTGGAAGTGCATAATAACATGTTTTATTATTGCTGTAAAAAAAAAAAAAAAAAAGAAAAGCTAGAAGAGAAGTGGTTTGCTTTCATCCATTGGGGAGCTCTGTTGTTATTACAATCTGTGCGGTGATAATTGAAGATTCCACAACCAGCAATAAAAAAAATGTTCCCTGGCTAAAATTTTCAAAAATAACTAATGATTTGGGTTTCTTTGCTTTTATGTATTTGGTTTGAAGTACCTTGAAAAGGGACCAGGTTTTCAGAAAATGGTAAGCACTGATTTTCTGCAAATAGTCTGGCTTCCTCTCAAAACCTTCAGACCCTGTCATTTTAAGACCATGGAAGATACTGTTTGCTGGTGACAAAAGTACGCCAATTCATAAATTAGTAACAGAGCACCAGATTAGATCACAAATAAATCCATTTCAAAGGAAAATATTTTCAAATTATACCTTCCTTGCACCTGCAAGAACAGACTTCTCTACTCTTGGGTTGATTGGAAGTTACTTAATGAACAAACAAACAAGCAAAAGAGGGTAGGCTACAGACCGGTTCTAGCAGTTGCTTTGTATTACTCAGTAAAAGAAAGATCAAGAATGCATACTACAGTCTTGGGTGGTGCTTGGACATGTCAGAGTACTTTTGAATGTCACTGCATGTGCTGTGCCTGCCCAAAGCTGTCCTGGTCCCTGGCGGTCATTTTTCTGGCAGGAGGAGTCACTATTAACACCTATGCAAAGGGGGGAACCTGCAACCAAATCAGAGAGTTGATGTTTCAGCCTTGATGTCGATTCAGCTTCTTCAAGGCACAGAACAATGGAGAAAGGAGCACCACAGATGTTCTTATTTCATCCACCCAAATGACTCAGCTTCCAAAAAAAATCAGAAAGGCTTCTAGGTCTTTTCCCCAGCTCAGCTGCAGTGGGGCAGGCAGAGGAAAGCAAAGGACTGAGGAGAGAACAAGTAACCAACCCCTTTGGAGCTCTTCATCTACCACAGTGATTACACTGGGGTATCTTTATTTCATGCCCCTCTATTTCTAGTCATGTCCACTTAACCCAGATTAAAAATATATTGTCCAGCTTAGTCCAGTCACTTTACCAGCCTTGCCTTTTCTTTGAAAAGCAGTCCTGGCCAGGGCAGGTGCGCTGGATGCTTGGGTCAGCATTTCAAAAATATATTTCTCTTCTGATACCCAAGGTTCCTGCATTTTTAAATGCAAACTTGCCTTCTATTTGTTTAGGCAAGATAGAACTTTAGGTCCTGTAAAATTAACATGAGTCTGCTTGTGAACAACAGATCACTGTGCTGTGACTGATTTCACATGCAAGCATGACAAAGGCCAGAGGTCAGTGAAGGCAAAGCAGGGCAGCACTTGGTAGGTGAAGGTGCCCAGCAGGAGCTGGCTGGCCTGCTGATGAGGGCTCCTCCATTCTTAATCCTGAAGCTGTGCCATGTTGAGATTATTTGTGTTAGATTAGACACCAGACAAGACCCTGCATTTGTTCTACCGTTCCCAGGGCTGTCCACTTTTGCTTTGCAGAGGTCTCTGTCCCTATTGCAAGTCCCTCTTGCCAAACCTTGTGGTTTATCTAGTACATGATCATCGGCCTTTTGCTTCAAGGTGTCATTTCCTGACAGGATTTATCCACAGACACCAAGGTTTCCTCAGCAGGATAATGAAAGTGCTTATTGTTTTACTCCTGCTCTCTTTCCTTGCTATTATCTTAGATTTTCCATCACTAATTATTCTTCTCTGCCTGGCTGAAGGAGGGAGTAGTGTTCATCTCACTCTGAATGGAAAAAGCCTGGAGGTAAGGAAGCAGCACCGAATACTCAACTTCTGATGACAGTTCTGACTCCCATGGGCAATCCTTTGGCTGTGTGTCACCATGGCCTAGAAAAAGCACCCTAGCACAGGAAATTCCTACCATTGTAGCTGCACCTCAGCTCTATAGACACACAGATTTCTGGGCACAGAGGCTGGGTCTGCAGAGAAGGCTGCTTGTTACATCAGCCAAAATTGAAAGGAAGGTCTTTTGCCTTGCTGAGTTCCAACCCCTGACAGTGAGGTTTGGTATGTGGCTGATGCTGTTAGGGATGAGGGGAGAACATGTATGTTGACTAACTTTGTCAAACCTTATTAACTTCCATCTGGTATTAAAAAGTTTTATTTAAGGTCTATGCCTCCATTTGCTTTCTCAGAATTGCTCTAGGCTGCAGAGAGGATAAACTCTGGAGAAGGGAGCGGGAGAGAGTGCTCAGGGCCACAGCTGCAGAGGTTGCCAGGGTCACACGGTTTGCAACAGAGAAGCAGGATCAGCCAGCGACACACAGAGAAGCAATGATCCAGCAGATCTGGGGTAAGGAAACATGGTTAAAGTGGCAGCTCAGGGCTGGTGAAGCAAGCACGGTGGCCCATAGCACAGAAAGTGGGCAGTGTCACCCAGGAGTGGCAGACTGAGGGCACTGTGCACAGCATGCCCCGCAGCGCTGCCGTGCTGGCAGCACACACCCCAGGCTGGCGGCGAGCCTGGGAAATGAACACTGAAAGATGAAAGCAAGCCAATGTGGGAGGCAGCAGCCGGCTCAGTTTCCAGCCTCTGATCACCTTCTTCCAAGTGGTGTTTCCTCACAGCATCCCCTTGTTCGCCTACAATGCACAAATCATTGCCCTCCATCAGGAAAATTAATTGCCGTACGAAAGAATGGGTTGCCCAGAAATTTCCCCAGGGAACTGCTTTTCATTCAAGGGTGTGTGCACACCCTGAGGAAGGAGGTGATCTGATTTCATCCAACAGGCTCATTGCAGCCTCATAGTTTGGAGCATGCACAACAGTCCATGGCTTTCTCATATCCTTCTCAGTCTTACTGACAGAGCTCTTCGGATGTCCAACAAATCAGTACAGAAAAACCACAGCAAGTTCCATCCTGCTTGGATGGCTCAGAGCTGGTCCCTTACATCAATGCCTCCTCACAGAATCAAAGTATGTCCTACAGCTGTGTGGGTCAGGTTAGTGAAGCCTGGGCATGATAACCACCCTGCACAGGCTCTGTCCTGCTGAGCTTTGCCCACAGCCTAGCTCTGCTGGTATTAGAAATTCTGGGTCTTGTTTATAGCAAGTAGCAGCTTATTTCCTTTCTTTTCCTCCATCCTATCATCAGATCTTCAAAATAAAAACAAAGCTGTTTCCCTGCACCCAGTTACAAGTTCTTTGCCCTAGTAGCAGGCCAGAATGGCAGGTGTTTTCATTAAATGAAAACTGTTGATAAACCTTAATCTTGACAAAAATGGTAACATCAAGAGGAGCCACTCTACAAATATAAAGAGATATAGCAAATCTCAGGGGTTATGTTAGTAAAACTTTATACTTCTGATAAATTCTAGGTATCTAGCATAAAAATATTTACTGCATACTGGAAACGATTATGCTACAGTTTGCTACAGAATTAATTAAGAAGTGAAACAGCCTCTAAGTTGAGGTCAAAACTGATTTATGGAACTTTTATACAAGTGGAATCAGTGCTGGATAACTGCGGAAAAAACTGTTGTGGTTTAACCCCTGGCTTCAGCCTCTTTATATCCTCCCTTCAGGTATTTATACACATCAATAAGATCCTCTTCTAAGCCTTCTCTTCTCCAGCAGAAGAGCCCCATCTCTTCCAGCCCCTCTTCACAGGAGAGATGCTGAAATCCCCTAATATCTTAGCAACCCTCTGTTGAAATCTCTCCAGTAGCTTTGTATCTCCCTCTTACTGGGGAGCTCAGCAGGTTTAGCCTCACCAGTGCTGAGGAGAGGAGCAGTATCAACTCCCTCAACCTGCTGGCAACATCCAGCCAGGATACTGTTATCCTTCTGTGCATCAAGGGCATGTTGCTGGCTCGTGTTCAACTTTGTGCCTACCAGGACCCTCAGGTCCTTCTCAGAAAGCTGCTGGGACAGCCCCCTGCACGTACAGAAGCCTGGAGCTGCTGCTCCCCAGGCGCAAGATTTTGTATTTCCCCATGTTGAACAGTTAACCAGATCCTGGCTATGCTGGCTCTATATTTGTTTTGCCTGTTGTTGCTATGCGTTAGCACATTCTTTCTTGCACTGTTTAGGTAGGACTGCCAAGTGGCAATTTAGCTGCATCTGTGTGGGGTGCACATGAATCCTTCATGAGTGCTGCCCTGCTCTAGAAATGTAAATTCACATGTTGGCCTCATCAGTATCATTTTGCATGCAACTAACATCAATTGTGTATGTTTCATTATATTTTTCATCCTCTTCCAAGGTGCAGAATTGCTTATACAATGTATTACTTAATCTTTGGGTTTTTTTTCTGGTAATGTATATGCTAGGCTGCGTTCTGTACGCTGAAGTATTTTAAGCTGTCTCTTCTTCAAGCTGCTCCAGGGTGGTTACCTCAGACTCTCCTCTCTGCACCTTCCCATGGACCACTTGGTGACTTCCACTGAACTTGTTTCGGTTTGTTGAGATTTTCCTTGCATTTTGGGACCCAAAATTGGACATGCTATTCCACATGTAGCCGTGCAGAAAAAAATAATCACTTTTTTTGGCCTACTGGCTGTGCTTCCAAAGGTATGACCTGGGATACTCTGGGCCGCCTTTGCTGCCAAGACACACTGCTGGCTCACAGCCAATGTGCTGTCTAATGAGACCCCTGTATCCTTTCTTGCGAAGCTGCTCCACAGCACATCAGTCCCCCCGTACACTGTCGCAGAGGCCTGCTCCTTCCCAGGTGTTGGACTTGTCGAATTTCCTTGTATTTGTCCTTACTGAGTTTTACAGATTTCCTGTCGGGTCATCCCCCCACCTGGCCTAGATCCCTTTAAACAGCAGCTCTGTCCTTCAGCACTCTCACTGCTCCTGCTTTAGCACCACTGCAAATTTGTGGAGCCTCTGAGGAAGATGTCCAAGAGAAGCGGCCCCTGCCATTCTCTGCGTGCTGCTGCCTTCCAGCAGAGCGAACCCATGGGCCCGTCCCTCTGAGCCTGACATCTTTTCCCATCAGAGTGTCCACCCTGGGCACTGCAGTGTCCCCGTGTGCCTGCCAGGTACAGGAAGGTGCGATGAGCTCGGAACCCCAGCTGTTTTTCTGCGCTGGTGCAGCAGCGAGCATTCCTTTGCCCTACGAGATCGGATGTCACTTCACCCGCCCTCAGGCCAAGCCACGGATTTGCTCCCCAATACACGGAGGAAGGGAAACTGTTTCGAAAGGGGTATAACTCCCAACAATACCGACGTGTCTCCGGGGGTCTCCACGCGTTTTGCTGCTCCCTTCAGCGTGCAAGGAGCCGCCGGACTCCCGCAGGAGCAGTGCCGGGGCGGTCACAGCCCGCGCAGCATCCGACCGCCCCCGGGTCTGTGCTGGCAGAAGGCAGCTCCCCACCGC